>JASVEL010008043.1:0-131288 GCA_032618575.1 Nicotiana noctiflora
TATATAGCTTTTGGGGTGTGGTTCTTCCTTGGTATTAGAGCCACCCACCATCCCATAGATGGTGATGTTGGTATTGCAATGTTTGCCGCTGCCCCAAGGCTAGAAATATTTAGCACACAGCCAGTTGTGGGTGCCTAGGCACCTGACCTTGGGAAAGAGCTACCTACTTGTGGTAGAGTTAAAGCTACCGAGTGTGGAGTCGTCCATGCGGAACATTGTGGTTTGTTATGGTCTATTGCAATATATGAGAATCGAGTCCTATATCAGTAATTCAGTATTGTAATATGTGTTTTAGAATTTATATGGCTTTGGGCTCTCCCATTTTAATTGCTAGCTTTTGTAAAAATTACACGGGACGCCTTATTTTGTCGCCCCCATTTAACCTATATTCATTTTTAAAAAGTTTTAAACTTATACCCACTTTTAAACAACTTCAGCCCCCTTTCTCCTCATCCTTTTCCTTAAAGTTATATCCGCCTCTTCTTTCTCAAACTTCTCCTTCTCCCTTTTTCCGCAAAAAATCTGTTACCCCTATAGTGAGAATGGATAAGCCAACGAAAGCAACGAAAAGGAGAGATGATATCTCCTACCATCACGATTACTCACAACAATGCTTAGTAAGAAGAGAAAAAGTTCACTTAATGTCACCTTTACTACATTGTTCAAAATAGGCAACAACGTCGTATATAGCTATAGCATCATCGAGCTGGTAATTCAGCAATGTGGTTATCCTTCGCTTGACAGTTGCTTATTACGTATATGGAAAATTAGTCACTAGGTGACATGTCATAATTGTATAATACTAGCAGTTAACCTTCATTTTTTTCATTTTTCAGTTGTAGAAACTATTTGCTCAGTGGTTGGATTTGCTTCTGATAGCAAGAAATTTCCAGAAATAGCGAAAACAATAAGCCAGTTACAAAACAAAAACTTTGTAGCTGGCGAAAGCTGAAGTTCGCCAAAACTTCAGCTCTAGAATTGAACTTGAGGCCCGGTTACTAGAATACTTAAGTTTTGCGTGATTGCCTTGGCTACTTCAAGCCGTATGATGAAATTATACGAAAAAGTGGGTACGCTTATAATTTTTTTTTGCAAAGCGGGTACAAGTTAAAACGTGACATATAAAACGTGTATAGATGCAAATGCCCCTGGCTTTTGGGGGTATAATTTTCCGTCGGTTGTATCAATCCATAGGTCGGATTAAATCCTGTCTGCCATGGGTGCCAAACTGCCAATAGATCTTTTTTCATTTATTAATGAGGAACATTTCTTCTCCATGTAGTTCAATGAATAGCATATCCAATTCAATAACATAATGCTGAAATAACGATGATGGGATAAATAGTTAAAGTTGTGTACGTACTCAATTAAATAATACTTCAAAGTTTAGGTGCTGTGTTTGGTCTGTTATGGCGGCCACGTACTTGAGCTTTAACAACCACAAATTTTGATAATTTAATTCAATCTCCATCTGAGACATTAAAGCATCCTTTTATCACAACCATCATCAATGGCAGAAAGAACGACATTGCGCGTACCGGTGACAAGTGATTCAAAATATAATTAATGAAGTAAATACAAAAGAAGTAAGGGGATTCTAACATTTATTTATAATTAATCTTGTATATATAGTATAATTTTTTTGGTGAATGAACCCTTTATCCCGTGCCATAACACATACTCTCATCATCATATGCTGTATGGAAGGCCTTTCATGATGGATGTTGGGGGTTAAGTTCTCACATGTTTATTGAACTTTACTCATTGTATCAATGAAATCACCAAATATGTGTTAATTTCTCAAAAATTAAAATCCATCGGTTTAGGGTTCAAAGTCTTGAAAAGAACTTTTTAATACATCACACAAATTCAAAATAACTTTTGATCCTAGTACAATAATGAATGTATCAATGCACAAGCTTCTACTTTTTAATTAGTGATTAATTATATTGATAAGAAAGATAATAAATGCGTTTACCCTCAAAATCGGATAACAACTAAATTTGTAAGTGATTTAAGGATACTTTGATTAAATTGACACGAAGGGATAAATTACATTGCAATTGAAATAAAGTCTGATAAAGTAACGAATTGAACAGTTACAGCCTTGGGGGAGTGAGCTACCCTTGAACAGAAGCACTTCGATCAATAACAAGACGCGATTAAATAGGATCTTAAAGAGAAAAATAAAAGTATATTGCTTCTCAGTGCGTCTCACGATGTGTTTTACAAGTAATCAGACTCCCTTTATGTAGCAGGGGAGTCCTACTTTAGGTATAATACTATAAAAGGTAAAAATCTCTTGATTTACTGATTTACCAGTTCCTTATTGATATGTGCCGAGATTCTCGCCGTAATACCCAACCGATCACGGATATTTCGGCCTTCGGTCTTTTGTTGGTTATAGTGTCAATGCATCATCGAGCTCGTTCAATGTCAAGGTCGATTCCGAGAACATGGACTCAATGTTCTCGAGGACAGACATTCTAACATCATGTTTTGGTTCGATGGGACTCGAGGTCGATCTTCAATCCCTCACGTTTCGAGACCGATCGATCATGTAGTAGGCGAACCCGATTTCGACCATATACATATATCTCCCTCATTTTTCGGAGAGTAAACGACGAGAAATGATACGAGATTCCGATTCTCACCTCGATACTCCGCGTCAGAAACGTCAAAATGAGAAAAACGTCTCGTCAGTCACGTCTTAGTGGCATCAAATGCTTGTTAGTTGCTGGTCAGCCACTAATGGATTTGAACCGTCGTTTGAAAACTATAAATTCCCCCTTCTTCATTCATTCAATATTTACATACAAACCTTCTCTACTCTTGTTCCTTTGAAATCTCTACATTTTCTAGCACTTGTATCCTGATTTCTTGAGATTGTTGTAAGAACTTTCGCTCGTCTTCATTCCAAACCATCAAGTGTATCCCTTTAACTTCCTCTTTTTTATCTTTTCCCTCCATTTTAAAAGAAATGGCAAAAACTTAAAAAATAGTTTCCCAAAAGGAAACTACTTCTACATCACGGTCGATAGGTAAGGAACAAATGACGGAACCTCCTCTGAGCACGTTCATTCCTGGCGGGTGCTCAATAACGGCTGATTTTAAGGTTGAAAAACCTTCACCCGTACCGGGCCGGTGAGAAGGTCTCGAGGTACATCTGCTCGATCACGGAAGAAATTCTCCCCAAGGTAAAAAAGAATGGGAACTGGTCGAAAAAAACATAGTGGTTCCTAGGCCCGACCAAGATATCACTACCTACGTCGAGGGATACTTAAGTGTTTATACTCACTCCTTTATGCTGGGCCCGTTGGACCCGGTCATTATCCATTTTTGCAAAAGGTATGAGGTGTGCCTCGGCCAGATTTACCCTTCATTCCAGAGGATTGTCATCGTTCTCCGGTTCTTTGTGAGCAAAATCGATGGATGCTTATTCACCGTTGACCACCTTATGCGCCTATACAGTCCCCGACTCTTTGGGGTAGGGGGAACTGATCAAACTCGCACGCCGGGCTAGTAAAGCCCTATTCTCGAGCATCGATGAAGATCATGATCGAGGCTGGCTGGGCCATTTTGTCTGAGTGAGGACCTCGGACCTAATCCCAACAGAGTGCACGTCGTTCAAGAAGTGGAACACAAAACATAAGTAAAATTATGTTTTTCCAAAATTTTATTTTACTCTCCTTTCCTTCTTTCTTATTAGTGATCTATGGTGGTGCAACTGTTGCTCGGGTCCCTAATGTAGTCCTTCGACTCAAAGAGTGGGTCTAGGGCATTGTATGCCAAAATCCATATCCCGAGCGCGCATGGCGTGAACTCTCGAAAGAGCCGGTGGGAGGACTGTTCTCATGATGAGGTTCCTTTTCTAAGTGAATAACACTTGATTTTCTTTTGTATCGCTGAGTTCTTACTCATTTTGTTTTCCTTTGTAGTCTTTCCAAGGGTGTCGCAATGAGGCTTCTATCCGGTGATAAGTATTGGCCCACTGAGTCCCTTGCTCCGAGACAAGGTGAGGATAAGAATAGAGAAAAGGGTCCGAGTTCTCCAAACTCGAAGAAGAAAAAACTGAGGAGGAGGCTGGTGCGCAAATCCAAAGAAAGCATCAATTCTCGAGCGCTATCATCAGATTCTCTCTACCAGCTGAAGGACAAATTCGAAGAAGAAAAAGAAGAAACCTCTGAACTGATGGCCCGCGTGTGGTCACGGTTCGAGAGACAAGGGGTCTCTGAACCAGTGAGAGGCAAGACTGAATTGCCTCAACTTAGGGAGGTCGATGAGGAGGCAGTGGCTGAGTCCTCCGAACCAGAGAGGGGCGAGACTGTTTTTCCCAAGTTAGGGAGGCCGACAAGGAGGTCGTGGCTAATGTTCTCGGGTAGAAAGAAATTCCCTGAAGGATGTACTCGTGTAATAGACCTCTCCGAGTCACCTTCGTTCACTAAGTCCATGATTATAAAAGCTCAAATGCTGAAAGGACGCCCCAACGAGAGGCCCCAAGGGGCGGCATACCTCTTTTACAACTTTTTTGATGGCATAAACTCTACCGCCACGGAAGACGTCACCGGACAAGGTGACTTTTCGGTGCCAATGAACAGCCCATATTCGGGAACAAACGGGCCTTCCTTAGTTTGACACTAGCCAACCAATTTCCAGCTTCGAGTGTGAATACTGACCGAAAGTGGTCAATCATCATGTCCATTCTGGAAGATGCCTGGGTTCTCTCTGCCCCCGTAGGGTGGCTAGTTACCTTTGGTGCTTGGTGATCGAGGAAGACCAAGCCAAGATGAACGAGGTGGAAGCTCTATGCCCGTTCAATGAAGCTCACCAGGCAATAAACTGGGAAATTTTAGATACCCCTTGTTGACTTTTAATTACTAATTAGATTTATTTATAGATGGTCATAACTTTTCTCTTTATATTTGCAGGCCTCAGTGCTTCATCATGAGACTTTTCTCCAATACCAGGAAGAGCTAACCCAATACAAGTCCAAGATTCGAGGGCTCACTAAGAAGAGAGATTCTTACAAACTTCTCAGCGAACAACGTGAAGTGGAGGATAAGAGCCTCCGAGCTGAGCTAGAGGCGGCTTCAAAAGAGCATGCCGACATGGTGGAAAACGTAAAAGTCTTTGAGATTAGTGACGATGAGCTAGACTCGGTGACTAACACTTCGAAACCACAGGTCTAAAAGAATCTTGATACGATGTAAAGGCCGAGGCCAAAGAATGGAAAGCCAAAATGGACCGCTTGGCCTTAGAAAAAAAACTGCCCAGGCACCATTAGCTTCGGCTGAGGTCTAGCTTCGGGTTGCAAGGAAAAAGGCCTTGGTGTAGGCCAAAAAGAGTGAGGAGCTCCAGTCTCAGCTAAGTTGGCTGCCTCCGATCAAGAGATTTTAGCCAAAGAGATATAGACCGCCAAGGCGGTGGCCGAGGTGGTTAAAACTGATGCCGATGAGATGGTGCCCCAATATAAGGCCGGTGTTGATGCGGCCCAAGATCAAGCAAAGTCTATCATCGATCATATAAAGCGGTAATCCCGAAGGTAGGTCCACGAGGAAATTCATGCTTGAGGTTTTGACTTGTCGGCCAAAATTAAAAGTGCCAAGGTTCTCAAAGCCGAGGCCAAGAAGTTGGCCTATCCCGAGGATGATTAATATTCTGATGATTTGAGCGAGTCCAAGGGTGAAGGAGACCCTGAAGGTCCTGGTGATGAGGCGGGCTCCGGTAAAGACTAGGCCGTTTAAATGCCTTACACATGTTTTCTTTATTTTTAGTATTTTTGTACTTATGTATTTTCCTTTTATGTTGAGGCCGTTTAGCCTTTGTAAAAATTTGTATCGAGGCCATTTTGTCCCTCATAAAAATCTTTGATATGTATATAAAACTCTTTCCCCTCCAGCAATTTCTGATTTTTTTCCCTTTGCTTTACTATTTATGTTTGCAAAGATTAAAAGACCTTAGCACAAAATAGTTAGGTTATGTTCGGAGGTTCGAATAAGCCTTGCCTTTAATATTGTTTTGTTTAAGGCATCGTGGTGATTTGGAGTGACAAAAAATTATTCCCCAAAATACTTATACCTTTTTAGATTATAGTTTGCCGATGGTAGCCTTTAGAACCGGTTAAGAAATTTTAAGGCCTTGTTATTTTTATTACGGGTCTCGAATGTCTCTAAGACATATTAAAATGGCCATAGCCTTTTTAAATTGGGTGTAGCCCACTGGACTCATCATCCCGAGTTATCTGGGCTTGCCTAAGATAACAGTCGTCGCGTGGGGATGGGCGTAGCCTTTAAAATTCGGGCATTGCCTAATAGGTCTTGTGTGCCTGAACTCCGATAGCTCGAACCATCCGAATATGTTCGGATGGAAGTCACTAATTAAGAATGATTGTTCGAACTCGGATTAAGGTGGCTCTTGGGCTCGAACCTTTAGGGGATCGGATGAAGGGAATTCCTTAAGGAATGCAAGGAAAATTTTAAGGGACAAGATATTTATCCGCAAGGTAAAGACTTCTTTTTATTCTTGTGCGTAATAGTTATACTTATGTACATTCTTTGTACTAGGGATCGAGCAGTCTCGAGCAGTCTATGTGGGCACATTTCTTTGACCGTTTTTCCCATACAATAAATCCTATCGATCGAACTGAGACCATTCAATCACAAAGTTTCTTTCCTTGCTAGAGTCGGTATCCGAAGGTAATGACCCCCAGTATTCGAGATTGATCATAGAGAGAAGCCTCGGATTTTGTTGATGCACTCTTTGACACTGATTCATGACCGACTTTCTATTCTAAGTTTTCACGATCCACTATTGCCTTGTTAAAAACCTTGCCAGAAAACCCATTTGGGACAAAATCGGTTCAAGGGAAAAAGAGTGCAACGGGTTCTTTCAGATCTAAAAATTTGTACCGCTCCTTGTTGGTTACCTGCAAACGTTAGTTCAAAATGTAAACAAATGAAATGAATAGCGTCGTACCTTAGAAGTAATATCATTTTAAGTGTGTTATATTCCAGTTGTTCGGTAGTTTTTTGCCGTTCACTATTTCGAGTTTGTATGATCCCTTTCCGGTGATCTCGATAGTTTGATACGGTCCTTCCCAAATTGGCCTCCAGCTTCCCTTCGGATTTCAGGTGTTTAGTATGACTTTCCTTAATACTAAGTACCCGATATTGAAGTGTCGAAGGTTAGACCTTTAGTTGTAGTATATCTCGATCCATTATTTTTGGGTGGCCAACTGAACAAGGGTAGCTTCACATCTTTCGTCTAATAGCTGCAAGATCGTATACATGTCATATTTGTGTGACCCCTTGGTTGCGTATCAAAACTTGAGACTTGGCTTTCCTACTTCAATCAGTATGAGGGCTTCATTATTGTAAACCAACAATAACAGGGTTGCCCTGGTGCTGAATTTTGAGTTCGTATGGTATACCCATAAGACTTCGGACAAGATTTCCTTCCATTTTCCTTTGGCGTCGCTTAGCCTCTTTTTAAGGTTTTGGAGTATGGTCTTGTTGGTCGATTATGCTTGTCCGTTCCCACTAGGGTAGTAGGGTGATGATATGATCCTTTTGATTGTGTGGTATTCAAGAAACTTGCGTACTTTGCTATCGATGAATTGTTTCCCGTTATCGCATACGATATCGGTCGGCATCCCGAACCCGCATATGATATGGTCCCAAATGAAATCGATGACTTTCTTTTCCCAAACCTTCTCGTATGCCTGGGCTTCCACCCATTTAGAAAAATAATATGTCATAAACAATATAAGTTGAGCCTTATCAGGTACCCATGGAAGGGGGCCGACGATGTCCATTCCCCACTTTATGAATGTCCATGGTGACAAAACCGAATGAAGCAGCTCCCGGGTTTGATGAATCATTAGAACGTGTCTTTGGCACCCATCACATTTTTGCACGAACTCTTTTGCATCCTTTTCCATGTCGAACCAGTAGTAGCTGGCTTTGATTACCTTTTGAACTAATGATTCAGCGCCTGAATGATTTTTGTAGGTTCCCTCCTGAACTTCCCTCAAGATGTATCTGGTATCTCCCGGTTCTAAACATATCACTAGTGGACCATCGAATGTTCTTTTGAACAATGTTTCGTCTTCGGACAAGCTAAACTGGGGTGACTTCATATGCAGGGTCCTCGATTATTTTGGGTCCGAGGGAAATTTTGTAGTCTTCAGATATACTACATATTTGTTTCTCCGATCCCATGTCAAGCTTGTGGAGTGTGTCCCAGCGTGACCTTTTTCCACTACCGATATCATGAGTTGTATGACTACCCTCGAGTTGAGCTCGTCATCCTTGACCGATGACCTTAAGTTATCAATGACATCATCCTTGTTGTTTTGATCCCAAGGTACGTGCTGCAAAGTCTACTCCTTAAAATGATGTAATATTTCTTTCAACTTATCCAAGTACCTTTGCATTTGCTCTTTTCTAACCTCGAACGTCCCATTAACTTGGTTCACCACATGGAGGGAATCGCAGTTAGCTTCGATAACCTCCACCCCCAAGCTTTTGGCTAGTTCGAGACCTATAATCATGGCCTCATATTCAGCTTCTTTGTTAGTCAATTTCACAGTTCTAATATGATGCCAAGCCCGGACCCTTTGGTGTTCGAGGCACCTTCTGTAAAGAGGGTCCAAATTATTGAAGATGTTCCCGAGTTTACCAACAACTCTCTTTCAACCTAGGATATTAAGATCAGCATAAAATCGACCATAAAATCTGCCAAAATTTGTGATTTAGTGGCTGTCCGCTATTGACACTTGAAAAAGCAGGGGTTGATATTCGATATTATACCCGCTGATTTCCATGGTCCATTTGGCCAATCATCCTGAGAGTTTGGGTTTATGTATTATATTTCACAATGTGTAAGTAGTAAAAACACATATAGGATAACACTAGAAATAGGGTTTCAGCTTCCTAGAGGCGCTTAACAAAGCGAGCGCCAATTTTTCTAGGTGAGGGTACCTAGTTTCGACCTCTCCATGAGTCCAGATAACATAGTAAATTGGTAATCTCTTACCTTTCTCTTCCCGAACCAGGACTCCACTTACCGCTATCTCGGATACTGGCAAGTACATGTATATTTGTTCGTCTACCTTTGGCGTATGAAGTAGTGGCGGGCTCAATAAATATCGCTTGAGTTCTCCAAGGCCCATTGACATTCTGGGTCCATTGGAAGTTATTTTTCTTCTTCAGTAGAAAGAAGAATTTGTGGCTATTATTAGAGGACCTCGAGATGAATCACCCTAGGGAGGCAATGCACCCAGTTAACTTTTGCACGACCTTCACATTGTCCACCACCGTGATATCCTTGATGCTTTTGATCTTGTCGGGGTTGATCTCGATTCCCACGTCCGACACTATGAACCTGAGGAATTTACCCGATCTGACTCTAAACGCACATTTCTCCGTGTTCAGCTATATATTGTAATTCTTCAATATGCTGAATATTTCTTGCAAATGTTTTAAATGGTCCTCTGCTCACAGGGACTTATCCAACATATCGTGAATGTAAACTTCCATTAATGTCCCTATTTGTTCTTCAAACATCCGTTTTACTAGGCGTTGATAAGTGGCACTGGTATTTTTCAATTCCGAATGGCATCATATTATAGCAACATGTGTCGTACTTAGTGATGACTAAGGGGTTTTCCTGATCATCAGGGTTCATCCATATTTGTTTGTACCCGAAATAGGCATCAAGAAAACTAAGGATCTCGTGGCCGGTCATGGCATCGATCATGCATGCGATAGATGTTGGGAAAAGGGGAAAGAGTCCTTGGGACACATTTTATTCGAATCCTTATTGTCTACACACATTCTTAATTTGTTCCCTTTTTAGGGATTACCACCACGTTTGCTAACCAATCCGTGTATTTAACCTCCTATGGACCCTATTTTAACGAGTTTAAATACCTCATCCTTGATGAAAGTGTGTTGGACTTCGGACTGGGGTCTTCTCTTCTTCTTGACCAGGTAAAATTTCAGGTCTAGGCTTAGCTTGTGAGTGGTTATGTTCGGTGGGATCAATGTCATATCAAGATGTGACCAAGAGAAACAATCTATGTTAGCTATAAGAAATTGAATGAGTATTTTTCTGAACTCAAGAATTAACCCCATGCCCAGGTATACCTTCCGATCGGGTAGATGTTCGATCAATGAGACATGTTCAAGCTCCTCGACTGTTGATTTAGTGGCGTCAGAATCATCGGGGGCTATAAAAGATATGGGGACCTTGTAATCGTCGTCTTTATTAGTCTCTTGTTTATCTGGTTGGGTAGTGATTGGTGTTAGTGATTTATATTTAGCCTCTTGCTTTGTACCCGAACTTGGTATTTTTGATGTTGCGAGTGTATCGAAATTACCTCTTCGATTACAAATATTTCCTTTGTGGCTAGTTGTTCTCCGTAGATTGTTTTAATCCCTCCCGGCGTTGGGAATTGTAACACTTGGTGAAGAGTCGAGGGAACTGCCCTCATGTTGTGGATCCATGACCTCTCGAACAAGGCGTTGTGCCTCATGTCTCCTTCGATCACATAAAATTTGGCCTCTTGGATGGTCCTAATGGTATTCACTGGTAATGTTATTCCCCCTTAGTGGTGTCACATGCCATGTTGAATCTATTCAGAACTCGGACTGGAGGCACGATTTGATCTTGCAGATCGACTGGTGGTGGAACGAATCTGGCTGGCCCAATAAAATAATGTAGTATTCTGCACTTCTTGGCCTTTAGATGAGGTGTGTAATCCCGACTTTCTGGCAAGAAGAATTCCAGAATGTAAGCACTTTATTCCTCATTCCTTGACTCCTCAAATGGCTTAAACGACTTTATTTTCATATCATCATCTAAACACAATGTGGAAAAATGCTTGGAGTGAGGACCAACGCGCTTAACCACATGAACATTGGGACTGTCTACATTCTCAACACTAATGACAATTGAGTCAACTAAATATGTATCCTCAATATACTTGTTTGACTCAAGTATCTCTTCTACAACATCGACATCCTCAAAATCTAGTAGCAATTGATTGTTGGTGTTCTACTCTAGCATCCTCCTCTAGCTCATTATTTTTTGTATCTAATTCACGTTCTTCTTGGATACTATTTACAATATTGGCTTGTTGAGCATTAAAAACTTTAGCCAGTTGACTCATGTGAACTTTCAAGTTGTGAATAGTCTCCTCCTGCCTTTCTATCCGCAGTAGTAATTTACTCTGTTGTTCCAAAATGCACTTTAACATATCTTCGAGCTTCTTTATGTCAACTTCCCTGGGTTCTTTGTTCCTATTAACCTCACCAGAAAAAGAAGAACCATCAAAGTAAGGGGTTGGGAGAAAGTAAGAAATATAAGCACAACCGTGAAAGTGACCATCTTGACCACCACATATATCACACTCATTCCACACATAAGATTGAGTTGGTGCACAAAACTCGCTCTCATAAATATTTTGATAAATTTGCCCTGGGTGGTTTCCTTCACAATATGCATAAGGAGGATCAAAAGAGGAATTACAAAACAACAAAATTCTCATAATTCCATGATGCCATGTTTCTCAAATAAACAAATAAAACGAAAATAATAAAAAAATTATAAAAAAATAATAAAAAAAAAAGTTCAAACTTGAAACCTAGCAATATGTACACCTACAGCTATAACGTTAGTTCCCCGGCAACGACGCCAAAATTTGATCACGCCCAACTATGCCTTATAAAAAGGACAATATAGTCGCTGTAAATATAATCCGATTTACAAGTCCGAAGTCGAATCACACAGAGAACTAAGGTTAGCTGTTCACTATCACCAAGAAGACAAGCTTGAACAATTCCAAACTTATAGATATTTAGATTCTTGTGTTTAACTTATTAACTAACAAATTAAACTACTAAATTAACAACGAAATATATTAAGTGTGACGACCCGGCCCGTCATCACGAGAATTACCACCCCGTTATGTTGTAAATACATGTTTTATGATTTTATATCAGTGTTAAAGCCTATCGGGTGAGTTAGGAGTGAATTGGATTGAAAATGAGGCATATAACCTTTGTGAAGGAAACTTGAATAAGGAAAGTCAACCCGGAGTTGACTATTTGGTTAGAGGGCTCGGAATCGGATTCTGATGATTCGGTTAGTTCCGGAAGGTGATTTGTGACTTAGGGGAGCGATCGGAATTGAATTTGGAGGCCCGGTGTAGAAATAGGCTTGAATTGGCTAAGGTTGAATTTTGGCGAAATCCGAATGGTAGGTGAGATTTTGATCCGGGGTCGGAATGGAATTCCGACAGTTGCAGTAGCTTCGTTAGGTGATTTTGGATGTGCCTGCAAAATTTCAGGTCATTCGGACGTCGTTTAGTCGGGTTTTTGATCGAATGTGTAATTCAGAATGTTTTAAGGAATTTAGGCTTGAATCCGTGTGTAATTGGTGATTTTAATGTTTAGGATGGTGTTTTTATGATTGGAACAAGTTCGTATCGTGTTTCGGAGTATGTTGGTGGTTTTCGTTGGGGTCCCGGGGGCCTCGGGGTGTTTTCGGATGGTTAATCGGAAGAAAATCATGAAAATTGCAGGTTGGGATCCTGCTTCTGTTGTTTCCGCTCCTGCGGAATTTTGAACGCAGGAGCGTGTCCGCAGAAGCGGATGAGATACGCAGGAGCGGCTGGTTACGCAGAAGCGGAAGAATTTCCGCTGAAGCGGCATCGCTGGTGCGAGCCAGTGATCGCAGAAGCGAAGGGGAAGAAAATGGGCATGGTCCGCGGAAGCGGACATTTGACCGCTTGGGCGGGACCGCAGAAGCGGACAATGGTGCGCAGAGGCGGATGTTTCCGCAGAAGCGGAAGCTTCTTCGCAGAAGCGGGTGCGCTTAAGCGACCCTTTGCCCGCAGAAGCGAAAATGGCCGGCTAGGCCTGAAACCGCTGAAGCGACCCTTTGGTCGCGGATACGGGTGCATAGGAGCGGAAAATATTTCAGAACATTTCACACATTTGGGTCTCGGCTTTAGAGGCGATTTGGGCGATTTTGAAGAGAAATCCAAGGGAAATCATCAGGTAATTAACTATGAACTCGTATTATGATTAGTATTGATAATATCATGCAATTATATCATGAAAATGGAAGAATTTGGGGTAATTATGGAGGATTTAGCCCTAGTCTTGGACTTTAGAAAATCAAGGTTTTGAACGGGCAAATGGAGTCCGATTTTGGGTAAAATTGATATGCTTAGACTCGTATTGAGACGAGAGTTCCAGAAATGTGAATTTCGTAAATTTTCGGAATGTGGGCCCGGGGCTCGGGTTTTGACAACTTTGGGAATTTTGATGTAAATTGAGTTGTATTGATTGGGTGTCGTCCCATTGGCCTAATTTGTTGTATTTCTACTGTATTTGATCGGATTCTACGCGTGCGGAGCTTGATTCTCGTGGCAAGGGCATTGCGGAGTAGTCGTCGCGCCGTATTGAGGTGAGTAATAGATGTGGGTGATGACCAGCGGGTTCGAAACCCCGGTATACCACTTTGTGACGCTGTATAGCGGCGAGACACGCACACTCTTGAGAGTGCGGGGTCGATCATGAACTGGAGACTACATATTAGTCCAACCTGTTGATACTGTATTATCGGCTATTCTAGAGCCGTCGAACCTCCTTCTCGGATGGTTGCATATATATATATATATTGTGATAATGGCCACTCTTGAGCCGAGGAACCCCCTTCTTGGGCGGTTGAGTATACATGTGGGCCGTGAGCCACTTATTGGATCCCGCGAGGATCGTTATCATTGTCTTATCATATAGACATGCTAGTTTACTACTAGTCCGCAGCTATTTTGTTATTATGCTAATTCCAATCTATGGAACTTGATATTACTGTTTTCCAATCGAAAAATGATAAAAGAGTTTTCAAAAACTACTTTTGAGCTCGCGAGGCTCAGTATCCGCATATTAGCCGACTAGTAGTGGATCGGCTGCGCGCCGCAGAGCAGATATATGTTGGATCGGACCGCACGCCGCAGAATATCTCTATGAGATGTGCTTGGGCTGTAGGAGCCCCTTCGAGTCCGAACCCCCACAGTGAGCACGGGTACCCAAAATTGGAGTCGAGCTACGCGCCGTAGCGGTCATATCATGCATTGCATTGCATTTAGCTACATCGGCTAGCTGTTATGCTATTTATTGGTATTTGTTGGAACAGGTACAGTGAAGATTGATTCTATGACAGGGTAGCTGATTATAGTTTTACATAGTGCTTTATTGCGGATTTCTTATCTGCGCTGTCTTACCCTTGTTTATTACCATCGAGTCTGGCAGTACTCATTTTACTCCCTGCACCTTGTGTGCAGATCCAGGTACCTCTCAGCAGTGATTCAGTAGCTGTGCGAGGCGACATCTGTGGGATATACGAGGTAGCTGCAGAGTCCGCAGAATCCGATATTCCTTCTTACTGTCTTGATTTTGTATTGAATTTTCTTTCCGCACTTGGTATCTTGTAAACCTTTTTACACTCATGTTCAGTAGAGGCTCATGACTCTTGACCCTTGGTCTATGGGATTTGATGTATTATGGGACTTGGTTCCCCATTTTCGTTATATGTATCATTGTTGCTTCGTAAATTAATATGCTTAAATGGGTTAAAGAGAGCTTCTAGCTCCGTTGTTAATTTTGATTGGTCGGGCTGGCTTAGCAATGTGCTGGGCGCCATCACGACCGGATTCGGGGTCGTGACAAGTTGGTATCAGAGCCTAGGTTTACTAGGCCTCATGAGTCTTGAGCCGGTTAGTAGAGTCTTGTGGATCGGTATGGGGACGCCTGTACTTATCCTCGGGAGGCTGCGAACCTTTAGGAAAACTTCACTTTTCTTGAACTCTGTCGTGCGATCTTGTTGTTCTGAGAACTGAACTTCTATATTCTATTCTCTCGCAGATGGCGAGAACACGAGCATCAGGACGAGGTGGACGACCTCCATTGCCACCTGTTAGAGGTCGTGGGCGCGGTCGTGCTAGAGGTAGAGGTAGGGCGGCCGAGGCAATGCCAGCTGACCCGCCCGTTGTACCAATTCAGGAGCAGCCCCCAGTGGTTGATGCTCCAGCAGCCCCAGTTCAGGGCCAGACTATATCTATTGCTATTCCTGGTCTTTAGGAGACTCTTGCTCAGATATTATCAGTGTGTTCCGGTTTGGCTCAGGTAGTTTCGGCTACCGCTACTGTAGCGACATCTCAGTCCGGGGGTGGTCGGCAGACCCCTACAGCTCGCACACCTGACCCGGTTGTTCAGGGACTTCAGATGCCAGAGGCGGTCCCCGCTCGGGTGGTTGCACCGGTTATTCCTCCAGCTGCACCCGCTCCACCTCCAGAGCATATGGTTCAGGTTATGCCCGATGACGAGCAGCGTCGTCTTTAGAGATTTGGTAGACTTAAGCCACCCCATTTCAGTGGCGTTGAGGGCGAGGATGCCCAGGGTTTCTTGGACAAGTGTCAGAGGATGTTGCAGACGGCTGGTATTCTTGAGTCCAACGGAGTTTCATTTACTACATTTCAGTTCACTGGTCCCGCATTTGATTGGTGGGAGGAGTTTGAGAGGCGTTGGCCTGCAAGAGCAACACCTCTCACATGGCGGCAGTTCTCTACTCTCTTTCTAGAGAAATATGTACCTCAGTCTCGTCGCGAGGAGCTACGTTGCTAGTTCGAGTGGTTGGTTCAGGGCGACATGTCTGTGACCCAGTATGAGCTCGGATTCACACGGTTGGCTAGGCATGCCACATGGATGATCCCTAATGATAGGGAGAGGATCAGGAGGTTCATTGATGGCCTCAACTACTCTATCCATATTCTTATGACCAGCGAGCGAGTTTTGTCATCATCGTTTGAGCAGGTAGCTGATATGGCACGCTCCATTGAGGCGGATCGTCGCCGAGAGAGAGAGGAGCGGGAGGCCAAGAGGCCTCGTGGTTCTGGCAGTTTCAGTGGTGCTCCATCTAGAGGGCATTCCCAGCAGAGCAGAGGTCGCTCATCTAGACCTTCTCATTCGGGCCGCCCAGAGCAGAGCGGAGGTTCTTATGGTCGTGGTCGACGGGGGTTTCAGCAGGGTCGATCATCATTTAGTGCCCTCCCAGCCCGCATGCAGCACCTACTTCTCCGGCGCCGGGTGCATGTTATGAGTGTGGTGAGTTTGGCCACGCGAGGAGACAGGTGCCAGGACTCAGCAGAGGGATCAGCCCTCCTCTTCAGCACCATCTCAGTCTAGTAGAGGTGGAGGTCAGACTTCTCGTGGTCGCCCCAGGGGCGAGGAGAGATCTGGTGGAGGCCAGGCGCAATTCTATGCACTTCCTGACAGGCGTGATGCAGTTGCCTCCGATGCATTGATTACAGGTATCATTTCTGTCTGTCACAGAGATGCCTCTGTTCTATTTGATCCAGGGTCCACATATTCATACATGACCTCTTATTTTGCACGTCATTTGGGTGCGACTCGTGGTAGTCTTGATTTACCTGTTCATGTATCCACCCCGTGGGTGATACGATCGTTGTGGATCATGTCTATAGATCCTGTGTTATATCTATTGGGGGTCTGGAGACCCAGGCCGATTTGTTATTGTTGGGGATGGTGGACTTTGATGTTATATTGGGTATGGACTGGTTGTCTCCGTACCATGCTATATTGGACTGTCATGCTAAGACAGTTACGTTGGCCATTCCTGGTATTTCTCAGATTGAGTGGCGGGGTTCGACCGATTTCGTCCCTAGCCGTGTTATTTCGTTCCTAAAAGCTCGGAAGATGGTTGAAAAAGGGTGTTTATCGTACTTAGCTTTTGTGAGAGATGTGGGAGCTGAGTCTCCTAGCATTGATTCTGTACCTGTTGTGAGGGACTTCCCAGATGTATTCCCCTCAGACCTGCCGGGCATGCCGCCGGACAGGGATATTGATTTTGGCATTGACTTGGTGCCGGGCACTCAGCCCATATCCATTCCTCCTTATCGAATGGCACCGACCGAGTTGAAAGAACTAAAAGAGCAGCTCCAAGAACTTCTGGATAAGGGTTCCATCCGTCCTAGTGTGTCCCCGTGGGGTGCGCCGGTATTATTTGTTAAAAAGAAAGATGGTTCCATGCGAATGTGTATTGATTATAGGCAATTGAACAAAGTGACAGTGAAGAACAAGTACCCTCTACCGCGCATAGATGATTTGTTTGATCAGTTACAGGTGCGAGGGTGTTTTCTAAGATCGATCTTCGTTCAGGCTATCATCAGCTGAAGATCAGGGACTCGGATATTATGAAGACTGCATTTAGGACCCGATATGGTCATTATGAGTTCCTTGTGATGTCGTTTGGGCTGACCAACGCCTCAGCAACATTTATGCATCTGATGAACAGTGTGTTCAGGCCTTATTTGGATTCATTTGTGATTGTGTTCATTGATGACATTCTAGTCTACTCCCGTAGTCAGGAGGAGCATGCTCAGCATTTGAGTATTGTGTTGCAGAGATTGAGGGAGGAGAACCTATATGCTAAATTCTCCAAGTGCGAGTTTTGGCTCGAGTCCGTAGCATTTCTGGGACATGTGGTGTCTCGTGATGGTATTCAGGTTGATCAGAAAAAGATAGAGGCGGTGCAGAGTTGGCCTAGACCGTCCTCAGCTACGGAGATCAGGAGTTTTCTTGGCTTGGCGGGGTATTATCGCCGGTTTGTTCAGGGATTTTCATCCATTGCTTCTTCATTGACTAAATTGACCCGGAAGGGTGCACCATTCGTGTGGTCGGATGAGTGCGAGGAGAGCTTTCAGAAGCTCAAGACAGCTTTGACCACAGCTCCAGTGTTAGTATTGCCATCAGCTTCGGGTTCATATACCGTTTATTGTGATGCCTCGAGAGTGGGGATAGGTTGTGTGTTGATGCGGGAAGGAAAGGTAATTGCTTATGCTTCTCGGCAGTTGAAGCCGCATGAGAAGAACTATCCTGTTCATGACTTGGAGCTAGCCGCCATTGTTCATGCCTTGAAGATTTGGAGGCACTATTTGTACGGTGTGTCTTGTGAGGTGTAGACCGACCATCGTAGTCTCCAGCACTTGTTCAAACAGAAAGACCTTAATTTGAGACAGCGGAGATGGCTAGAGTTGCTGAAGGATTATGACATTACTATATTATATCATCCGGGAAGGCCAATGTGGTGGCCGATGCTTTGAGCCGGAAGGCGGTCAGTATGGGGAGCTTGGCATATATTCCAGCTGAGGAGAGGCCATTTGCTTACGATGTTCAGGTGCTAGCCAATCGGCTAGTGAGGTTAGATATTTCGGAGCCCAGCAGGGTATTGGCTTGTGTTGTATCTCGGTCATCTCTATATGATCGTATTCGTGAGCGCTAGTATGATGATCCACATTTGGCTGTCCTTAGGGACAGAGTTCAGCATGATGACGCTAGAGATGTCACCATTGATAGTGACGGCGTATTGAGGATGCAGGGCCGGATACGTGTGCCCAATGATGATGGCCTTCGTGAGTTGATTCTGGAGGAGGCCCATAGCTCGCGGTATTCTATCCATCCAGGAGCCGCTAAGATGTATCAAGATTTGAAACGGCACTATTGGTGGAGAAAGATGAAAATGGACATTGTCAGACATGTAGCACGGTGCCTCAACTGTCAGCAGGTTAAGTACGAGCACCAGAGGCCCGGTGGTGTATTTCAGCGCATTGTTATTCCCGAGTGGAAATGGGAGAGGATCACTATGGACTTTGTTACTGGACTCCCTCGGACGGCGAGGAAGTTTGATTCTGTTTGGGTGATTGTGGATAGACTGACCAAGTCAGCTCACTTCATTCCAGTTAGTACTACCTACTCATCGGAGCGGTTGGCAGCGATCTTTATTCGAGAGATTGTTCAGTTGCATGGAGTTCCAGTGTCTATCATATCCGACGGGGTACTCAGTTCACTTCTCAGTTTTGGAGAGCATTTCAGCGAGAGATGGGTACGCGGGTTGAGTTGAGTACTGCATTTCACCCCCAGACAGATGGGCAGTCTGAGCGTACTATTCAGATTCTGGAGGGTATGTTGCGAGCATGTGTGATTGATTTTGGTGGTTCGTGGGATGAATTCCTACCACTTGCTGAGTTTGCCTACAACAACAGTTATCAGTCGAGTATTCAGATGGCCCCGTATGAGGCATTGTATGGCAGGCGGTGTAGATCCCCCGTGGGATGGTTTGAGCCTGGTGAGGATAGGTTGATAGGGACCGAGTTAGTCCAGGATGCTCTGGATAGAGCAAAGTTGATCCAGGAGAGGCTTCGTACAGCACAGTCTCGTCAGAAGAGTTATGCGGACCGTAGAGTTCGAGAGTTGTCTTTCATGGTTGGTGACCGAGTATTGTTGAAGGTTTCACCTATGAAGGGTGTCATGAGGTTTGGGAAGAAAGGAAAGTTGAGTCCCAGGTACATTGGTCCTTTGGAGATACTTAGGAGAGTTGGAGAGGTGGCATATGAGTTAGCCTTGCCGCCCAAATTATCCAGCGTTCATCCAGTATTCCATGTGTCTATGCTCCGGAAGTACATTGGAGATCCGTCTCATATACTAGACTTCAGTACCATTCAACTTGATGGTGATTTATCCTATGATGTGGAGCCTATTGCTGTTTTGGGTCGTCAGGTGAGAAAATTGAGGTCTAAGGAGATTGCATCAGTTAAGGTTCAGGTGGAGAGGTCGACCCGTGGAGGAGGCCACTTGGGAGATCGAGCGGGAGATGCGGAGCAGATATCCTCACTTGTTTGAGACTTCAGGTATGTTTCTTGACCCGCTCGAGGACGAGCGTTTGCTTAAGAGGGGAGAATGTGACGACCCGGCCCGTCGTCACGAGAATTACCACCCCGTTATGTTGTAAATACATGTTTTATGATTTTATATCAGTGTTAGAGTCTATCGGGTGAGTTAGGAGTGAATTGGATTGAAAATGAGGCATATAGCCTTTGTGAAGGAAACTTGAATAAGGAAAGTCAACCCGGAGTTGACTATTTGGTTAGAGGGCTCGGAATCGGATTCCGATGATTCGGTTAGTTCCGGAAGGTGATTTGTGACTTAGGGGAGCGATCGGAATTGAATTTGGAGGCCCGGTGTAGAAATAGGCTTGAATTGGCTAAGGTTGAATTTTGGCGAAATCCGAATGGTAGGTGAGATTTTGATCCGGGGTCGGAATGGAATTCCGACAGTTGTAGTAGCTCCGTTAGGTGATTTTGGATGTGCCTGCAAAATTTCAGGTCATTCGGACGTCGTTTAGTCGGGTTTTTGATCGAATGTGTAATTCGGAATGTTTTAAGGAATTTAGGCTTGAATCCGTGTGTAATTGGTGATTTTAATGTTTAGGATGGTGTTTTTATGATTGGAACAAGTTCGTATCGTGTTTCGGAGTATGTTGGTGGTTTTCGTTGGGGTCCCGGGGGCCTCGGGGTGTTTTCGGATGGTTAATCGGAAGAAAATCATGGAAATTGCAGGTTGGGATTCTGTTTCTGTTGTTTCCGCTCCTGCGAAATTTTGGACGCAGGAGCGAGTCCGCAGAAGCGGACGAGGGGCGCTGGAGCGGTTGGTTACGCAGAAGCGGAAGTCATTCCGCTGAAGCGGCATCGCTGGTGCGAGCCACTGATCGCAGAAGCGGACGAGAAGAGAAATGAGAAGGTCCGCAGAAGCGGACATTTGACCGCCTGGGCGAGTCCGCAGAAGCGGACTATGGTGCGCAGAAGCGGATGTTTCCGCAGAAGCGGAAGTTTCTTCGCAGAAGCGGGCCCGCTTAAGCGGCCCTTTGCTCGCAGAAGCGGAATTGGCCGGCTAGGCCTGGAACCGCTGAAGCGACCCTTTGGTCGCGGATACGGACTCGTAGGAGCGGAAATTCTTCCGCAGAAGCGAAAATCGCTGTAAGTTAAGTGTATCAGAAGTTAGAAAAATTTCAGAACATTTCACACATTTGGGTCTCGGCTTTAGAGGCGATTTGGGCGATTTTGAAGAGAAATCCAAGGGAAATCATCAGGTAATTAACTATGAACTCGTATTATGATTAGTATTGATAATATCATGCAATTATATCATGAAAATGGAAGAATTTGGGGTAATTATGGAGGATTTAGCCCTAGTCTTGGACTTTAGAAAATCAAGGTTTTGAACGGGCAAATGGAGTCCGATTTTGGGTAAAATTGATATGCTTAGACTCGTATTGAGACGAGAGTTCCAGAAATGTGAATTTCGTAAATTTTCGGAATGTGGGCCCGGGGCTCGGTTTTGACAACTTTGGGAATTTTGATGTAAATTGAGTTGTATTGATTGGGTGTCGTCCCATTGGCCTAAATTGTTGTATTTTTATTGTATTTGATCAGATTCTACGCGTGCGGAGCTTGATTCTCGTGGCAAGGGCATTGCGGAGTAGTCGTCGCGCCGTATTGAGGTGAGTAATAGATGTGGGTGATGACCGGCGGGTTCGAAACCCCGGTATACCACTTTGTGACGCTGTATAGCGGCGAGACACGCACACTCTTGAGAGTGCGGGGTCGATCATGAACTGGAGACTATATATTAGTCCGACCTGTTGATACCGTATTATTGGCTATTCTCGAGCCGTCGAACCTCCTTCTCGGATGGTTGCATATATATATATATATTGTGATAATGGCCACTCTTGAGCCGTTGAACCCCCTTCTTGGGCGGTTGAGTATACATGTGGGCCGTGAGCCGGTTATTGGATCCCGCGAGGATCGTTATCATTGTCTTATCATATAGACATGCTAGTTTACTACTAGTCCTGTAACGACCCGGCCCGTCGTTACGGGAATTACCACTCCGTCATGTTGCAATTGCATGTTTTATGCTTTTATATCAGTGTTAGGGTCTATCGGGTGATTTAGGAGTGACTTGGATTGAAAATGAGGCATATAGCCTTTTTGAAAGAGACTTGAATAAGGAAAGTCAATCCGGAGTTGACTATTTTGTTAGAGGACTCGGAATCGGATTCTGATGCCCCACAGTGAGCACGGGTACCCAAAATTGGAGTCGGGCTACGCGCCGTAGCGGTCATATCATGCATTGCATTGCATTTAGCTACATCTGCTAGCTGTTATGCTATTTATTGATATTTTTTTGGAACAGGTACAGTGAAGATTGATTCTGTGACAGGGTAGCTGATTATAGCTTTACATAGTGTTTTATTGCGGATTTCTTATCTGCGCTGTCTTACCCTTGTTTATTACCACTGAGTCTGGGCAGTACTCATTTTACTCCCTGCACCTTGTGTGCAGATCCGGGTACCTCTCAGCAGTGATCCAGTAGCTGTGCGAGGCGACATCTGTGGGATATACGAGGTAGCTGCAGAGTCCGCAGAATCCGATATTCCTTCTTACTGTCTTGATTTTGTATTGAATTTTCTTTCCGCACTTGGTATCTTGTAAACCTTTTTACACTCATGTTCAGTAGAGGCTCATGACTCTTGACCCTTGGTCTATGGGAGTTGATGTATTATGGGACTTGGTTCCCGTTTTCGTTATATGTATCACTGTTATTTCGTAAATTAATATGCTTAAATGGGCTAAAGAGAGCTTCTAGCTCCGTGGTCGATTGTGATTGGTCAGGCTGGCTTAGCAATGTGCTGGGCGCCATCACGACCGGATTTGGGGTCGTGACATTAAGGGTTAGAGACAACATTAAGGAGGTCTAGAGTTATGATTTCCCCAATTGTCGGAATTCTTCCCGCTATATCTTCTATAATTTTGCCTAAGTATTCTCTACCAATCATGAGTACTCTTATTACCGTAAATCTTTCCCGAGTAATTACGACAATTTACTAGACGCACTGTCCCGAGCTACGCTAGCTGGCTTTTAATACAGCTCACTTTAGATCGCACCCAAGGCTTCGTTATCCCTAATATCACCTTTGAACCCTCGGTTATTGATCCTTCATATACTTTGGGAGTGGTGTTATTCAACAATTACCTAAATATGCACTCTCTCCCGAGTTATGCATACTAAATAGGCATGGCTAATTGAGATCTCTTCAATCAACCAGAATATAAACGTAGTTGAACAAATAGAGAAAAGCTATGACTCAATTATATATAAACATAACAAGAATTTATCCTACAAAAGGTTCTATCAAAACTCTAGATAACAAATTAGCTATTCATAATAGTATGTAAAACTACAATACTAAAAGTCATAACAAACAATTCAAAAAAGGAAGAGGAAGGAAAAACTTGTAGAAGAATTCTCCGCCTTGCTCCCAATGTGTTCTTACCTCAAAGGGTGTTCCCTAAAGTAGTCTCTCTTGCCTCCTTAGGTCTAATTTGTGTCCAAAATATGTTCCTTCCTCAAAAATACCGTTTTTCCATGTATATATATCAAGTAGGGTTGGGCCCAAACACTTATACCTTCTCATACGCAAAAAAGACAAGTTTTAGGCCTGGTTGCCTGCGGATTGGCCGCGGATTTTCGCCCTATTACGTTGGGAATATGGAAAAATGCAAAACATGAAAATTGTAGCCCTTTGAGTTAGCTTTCCAACCATATATTATGTAACCAACATCGCGTTCGGAATAAAAGGTTATTTTCAATTTATTAGACAGTGCGCAATATGCCTTATCGAGTCTTTGTTTGTTCTTAACTATCAAATTTGACCCCCGACACGATCCCGACTTAATTCCTTGAGCTTTTACTCAGACTTCAAAGCTCCAAATCACGTAAATTCATCCCATAACATCTATATTGCTCGGAATCACACCTACAAGGCACAAAACACACAATTAGTGCAAAACACTATTGATTAAAGCTCAAACTCAATTAAAGTGTAGTAAAATCAAGTGTAATAAGCGACTAAAATACGTAATTATAGCCTATAATCAATAATCGTTCCCTAATTATGTGGTTGGGAGACCGAGGAGGAGAAGCACCTTTCTCTTGGTCAGATGGCAGCGATGGAGGAGATTTAGTTGTTTCCTATGGCAAAAGAGCAGCTGGTGTCGATAGGCATGAACCCATCGGTGTGGAAGGTAAAGCAGCAGTGGTAGAAGAAGTATTGATTTTTATTGGATCAGTGGTCGGAGGCAGAAGACGACTAGGTTCTGACCCCTGGATCGAAGACAACAAAGGGGGCCGGGAAACGAGAATTAGCATTCTCAATCAAGCCCATCTCGCCCCAAGGTGCAACAACTACATTCGACGTTGGGTTTTGAAGCTGTATCGGCTGAACTGGTGAAGATCTTTTTCTCCTTTGAAGGGGAGACTCTTTACCGCTGACTTTCCCTTCATCAATGAGGACCACTATCGTCAGCTCGGATGGAATTTTCTTTATTTTCTTCTCCCGAGCCCTAGCTGAGAAGGGGCATTTTCTCTTAGGTTTCTTGTCCTTGGGATGAGGACTTCGAGAGGAGGCACCCTCATCGGAAGCAGATATGCGAGCTCTGCTTGCGGATAAGGATGCCCTGCAGCACCCTTATACTCTCCTCGGGGTCCTCTAAATTGTTGATTTTGAGGTAGACGACAGAACCCCTCAAAAGTCTTGAATCAAGCAAAAAGTAAAGTAAATAAATTTTACATGAGATTACTTGTGTTCGTACAAAGATAAAAGGAAGAAAAGAATTGGTTTACCGTTATTTTTGGCATTCCACCCATATTTAGAATACATCGTTTTCCATCGGCGAGATTCTGGAGTCGTGATGTCTAGAATTTTCTGAACCTATCGCTCTAAGCCCTAAATATATGGCGATTTTCATTGGGTAGCTGAAACAAAAGAAACCAGAGAACCAGTAACAATAGGAGCAAATATTTTCTCAAAGGAAAAAAGTGAATAACCAAATAATTTATGAAAACGATTCTACGACTGAGAAAAAGTTGGAGTTGTGGCTGGGATAATATCCCTGGTAAGGATAATGATGAATCATTCCATCCACCCACGATTTTTTTATCATATACACTAGTAAGAAGAACATGGTGACCATGCATGCTGAGGTTTATTACTCTCTCATAAAAAATTTTGGGAGAGTAAAGATTCGTCATATGCGTACGCAAGGGTTAGGGTTTGCCCTATCTTCGTGCACAGTTGGCGAATACAGGCCACCATCCACTATATAGATGTGCCTACTTGTGCTAAGTAGACCTGATCCGATGGCAGAACTCTTAAATTATCGGGTCGAGCCCTTCACTCAACCCTAGGGTAAATGGACCAAGGTAAAAGGATACATATAAACATACATAAACCCCTCCTTGCAGAAGACAGTCTGTTCTGTCATATCCAAGAAAGAATTTCAAGATTGGGACGGTTGCAGTCCTCCTTCACAATGCGTTACTGAAAGGACGAATGGATGAGGTATACCTATTAACTGGACAAGTCCGGGAAGACGCCGAATGAGCTTTTTCTTAAAAATCGTTCGCAATACTGAGATGTTGTGGTACTATGGTGCTAATAGTGAGAGGTTCTAAATTAACTTCGACCTCCTTGTCTTTGTTTTTCTTTGGGCCTCCACCGGAGAGAAGACCAGTGTTCTCAAATAAGTAGTGAAAGAAGCCATGGTGATGAAAAATTAGTAAATCTTTTGCTGAAAAAGTTGAAGAGGATGGAAAAATTTCTAGAGAAAAAGGTGCAAGGAGAGAGAATGGCTTTTGAAAGTTGTAAAAGTGAAGAAGTGAAAATGCTGAGTAGCAAGGAAGTTATAGACAACAAAAATTATGGTTATGATTACTCGAAAACTCGCAAAAATATTTGCTGAATCGTGGGGGCAACACATGTTCGGGATATTAAATGCGAGAAGATGTACGTCCTTTCAAGCGTCAGAGACTATTCAGGGACTTTCCCGCCAAGAAAGGAATCTTAACCAACTTCCCCGTAACATTAAGAAATGCTACCGGAAAGTAGGGGGGCCATCTATATAGGATAAGATTATTTTATACAAATGGTCAAATAGTAACATGACATGTGGAATAACATACAGGGGCAAGTCAGAGAACAATCAATACCGGACACAACGAATGTAAAGGATATCGGGTAATCCCGAAGGGAGCATAGCCGATGGAAGAAAGTCAAGGGTTTGTCATTGAATATAATGATAAAATATTCTCTAACATTAAATGAGCGACCATTGTAGAGTATATTTGCATTTATGGTCTATCGTTATGTGTTCATCGATGATTCTTTTATTATCATTTAAGAGGAGCTTGATTCTAGGATCTTGTTTTCCTAGTAAATCTATAAATAGCAGGCTCAACATCCATCGTAGAGAAACAAAATCTTCTGCATACAAAAGCTTTATTTATCATTTTTTCTCTCAATTAAACAACTATATTTACACTTTGTCGTTGCTTTTACTTTTGTCCTCGGAGGAATTGCGTTCGAAGACATGCTTGTCATATTCTACAATTTCAATTTGAATCTCAATTTTAATCTTATCTTGTAGTATTATTTTGGATCAAATCAGTTCGCTTATCCATAAACTACGTAATAAATTTAACTGTACCGTTTACAGATAAACACCAGTGACGAAGCCACATGTATATAAGGGTGGTCAACTGACCACCCTTTGTCGAAAAATTGCACTCTGTACATAGGTAAAATATTACGTTTTAGAGATATATAACATATATTGAACACCCTTTATCGAAAATTTTTTTCACTTCTTTTAAATTTGAACACTCTCGAGAAAATTCCTAGCTTCGCCACTGATAAACACACGTAAGGCTCCATATTGGCACTGAATAGTGACGTAATGTTATAAGTGGTTTGTGGGTGGGGAGAGAGTGAGCCGCCGTCATGAACTAGTTGAGAGAAAAAACACAGAGCAACATAATATGAGGAGAGAAAACAATCAGAGAAACTGGTGAAGTATCTGAGCATTAAACCCAAAATTTATGGAAATGGATGGAGTAATCCAAGACATTATGTACCCCTTCGAAAATCATTGCATAATCCGTTGGGAAAGAATGTAAGCATCCAACGTAAAAAATTCTAAAGCAATGGGTGTAATAGTCCAGGACATTATACACCCATTATTTGGAAATCCATACATAACCGCATGAGAGATACGTGTACTCTTTTATCACCCTCGTCCCTCGATCTCGTGCACCTACTGTAGAGAAGAGATACAAGAAAATTGCATATTACATGGGAATTGTTTGGATTATAAAAAAAAAAATATTTAACAAGTAACTAAGTTTCCTGAGAATTTTCTTTCAACAAAGATACTTTGGAAAAAATTTCGTGGATAATTATTACTTGTGGATTTGAACCGGCCGAATGTAACCTTGCGATTTTAGATTCGCATGTCAGCTGTACATGCGAATATGGTAAAAAGTTGTCACTAACGGGAATTTTCCACTACAAAAAAAAAAAAAAAATAGAATTAGCTACGAACGTTGTCGTTAATTTGCCGCTAAAATGCTCGTAGCTAACATAATTTCTTACTAATTCGTTGTTAAATGATATTAGCAACAAAATTTTCTGTTTAGCTATAGAATTTGTTCGTCGCTAAAACCTTATTTTTTGGTAGTGTTCGTTGGGATTTCATGCGTAAAAATTCACATGTAATTCTCGATGAAATATCCAAGTAAATTTGCAGGAAAGTTTAGGCAAATTTTGTCGCAGACAAAATTGTACCTCATGATTTTTATGAAATAATTCCGCAAGAAAATCTCTGCTAAATTCCCAAGTTAATCCGCAATAATACATTTCATAGGAAATTTTCATGAAAACTTCGAAAATCCCCATAAAAAGTAGGGGTAATTAGTTATGTATACACTACCCTTCACAAAAGACAGGTATAGGTATTGCGTACGTACTAGTCATCCCAGACTTTATTGGAATTTCACGGGGTATATTGTTAATATTATTATTGTTGTTCGTAAATCTCCATAAAAAATTTCAACTAATAATTGTAGGTAAATCTCACGATTAATCACCAAAAATAAATTTCTAGCTAATTTTTCAGCAAGAAATATCCAATATAATATTTATATACTGTAGGCAATTTTCCATGTAATTTATATTTTAGGTCCATAGACTTTATGCGATTCAAGGCTTTCATCATGAAAATTCGCGAGTAATTAAAACAAAGATCATCGTGACCAGTGGCGAATCCAAGATTTTAAAGTCGTGGATGCTCACTGATAAAAATTTTGTAAGGAAAGGAAAAAGGAGTTTAGTTATGGATGCTCACTCAAACAACAACAACAACAACAACTACCCAGTGTAGTCCCACAGGGTAGGGTCTGGGGATGGTAATATGTACGCAGGCCTTACCCCTGCCCGATAGAGCAGGGAGGCTGTTTCCAATCGACCCTCGGCGCAAAGACAAGAAGAGGAAAGAAAAGAAAAAAACAAAACAAAAACAAAAGAAAAAGGACAAGCATTAGTGTTGTTAGCATAAATCACATAAATATATGAGTAAACAAAGACAAAAAATAACCTAACATATAGAAGGACAGGATACACAGGAACAAAACATAGGGCATTAGTAAAACCTTACAATAAGAAAAAGGTATGTAATGGATGCTCACTCAATATTTATCTAAATATTTTTATAATTACCTATACAAATTTACTAAATTTTGGCAAAGATAATGGGTGCTTGAGCACCCAAAAACAACATGTAGATCCGCCACTGATCGTGACCCTTCGTCTTCTTTAAAATACTTCCTCCGGTCCAAAATAAATAATTTTTTTGGATGTTTTCACACATATTAAGAAAATGACTTTTTAGTATTAATTAGCAATATAATTGACCATTTTAACCGTACTATCTCACATAAACACTCCTAACACATATTCCAATACTATTTACTCAAAGGACAATGTAGGAAAAATATCATTAAATCATTCTTGAAATCCAAAAAAATTAGTTATTTTGGACCACAAAAAAAGACAAAAAAATCACTTATTTTAGACCAGAGGGACTATAAGATTTGTTTTCAAATTAGTTTGTTTTGTTTTTTGCATTTGACATGTTTTTTTAAAAGTACAAACGCCCAAAGCACAAAATAAATATCTCACAATAATATCTAATTAACTTAATTCTCACAAAAACACCAATTCCAAATACCCACCAAATAACAAAACAATTTAAACTGATTAATCAGTCCAAATAGCACCAGCTTTAAGGTGGTACAATTTGGACTTATGGAATAATTTATTGGTAAGGGAGTAAGAGAAATTCTCTATAGTTTTCAAATTTGTACACCATACATATAAGTACGTAGGAGTCAATTTCACGTGCATGACCATTTTTTTTTCTTTTTCGGCTGCTACTTTCTATCTTATTCTATAGATTTATTATGAGCCCACCTTCAAGTCTTGTTGTTTACTAATCATCAACAAATGATTGCATAAATAAATAAGTAGCCAAAATTGGAAAATATGTAGCAAGAGTCAAAGATGGAGTATCGAAAACCCAAAGCCTACGTACTACTACAAGATAAGAGTCTTTATATTATTGTAATATATTCCCAAATAATTGTTACGACCTGGGGCCTGTATACTACGTACTCCACTAGAATAAATTTTTATTTTTATTTTTATTGTGTGTGTGCGCGCGCTCTTTTCATTAATTAACTCATTTGACACACAAATTCTGATAATTGACCCCTCAGCTTTGCATGGCAAAAACTTTGGATGCAATGCAGCAGTTCATGTAGATATTTCTACTATCCTATTTTATTTTACGGGAAATTTTCACCTTATACTCAATTACAACCGAATTCAAGAATTTAATAGGATAATATAATCTTTATAATCCTTGAAAACTTAACTTAATATTATTGGATTCAGTTTAGCCCGTAGCTCTAAGACGGAATCGATCGCAAATTTCCGATCATTTTTGTCGCAAATAGGAAATGCTTAGTTGATCGGTGCATGCGGCCACTTTGGTCGGTATATTTGCGACCGATTCAATCGCAATTTTATTAATATTTTCGACCGATTTAGTAGTAATTTAATTATTATTTTTTATTTTATTTAAATTTTCTGATCGAATCAGTCGAAAATTAAGAAATTAAAAAAAAAAATCGACCGCTTCTGCCTCATATTTGGGAATTTTTAGGTTCAATTTTCAGCCACTTTCATCGAAATCAGTCGCAAATTTTGGTAAAATACAGCAGACACCCCCTGCCAAATCAAACAACCAATCACAACAGACAACATCACAAATATTCTATCAATTAAACCTAAAACAGCAAGTATCAAACTTGTTTAAACATAACAAAAACCATCTATTCCATTAAACCACATAAAAATGTAAAGCTTTCAACAAAAATTACACTACACCAAGTCTAAAACGAAAAACGTTTTGCAACAACCAATCAAGTATAAATATCCAATTGCACAATCCAAATTACTACCGATCCTATCGGTTCCAGTCTCTTCATTGTTAGATTCTTCCATTAAATGATGTTATTTTTCATGGTTTGCCATGAATGTCCGCATCATACTTATTGTTTCATCAGCATTGTTCCATTGTTTATACAATTCATTGATTTGCGTCTGTATAGTCTCAATTTCTTCGGGTGAAGCAGGAGCACCACTAAATAATTCGGTTAGACGACTAGACGACAACTGCACTACAAATCCGTAGACTCTACCTTTATTTATTTTCATGAGAAATAGAAAATTATATCTAAATGAGCAAGAGAAGAAACATACAACTTATAAAAAATAATATTAAAATAAAGTCATATCCAAAAAATTACTAAAATATTTTATACCTTTATTTACTCCAACCAGTTATATGTGTCTATATAGAAGTCATATCTTCCGGCGTCAGGTGAGAATCAGGCTAAGTTTTTTGTCATTCCTCCATTCTTCCGTGATATCCTTCCTGAAATGTTGTTGACAAACACTATATAAATGAGTTAATATTAACCAAGAATAAAGGTAGTATTGTTAGCAATTTACATATGTCTCTGATGCACGCGGTTTGACCTATCCTTCTCTTGTACCATCCTCTTCCTCATCCTCCCCATCCTCCCCATCCTCCTCATCCTCTTCCTCCTCTTTCTTCTTCTTCTTCTTCTTCTTCTTCTTCTTCTTCTTCTTCTTCTTCTTCTTCTTATTATTATTATTATTATTCTTATTATTATTATTATTATTATTATTATTATTATTATTATTATTATTATTATTATTATGTGTTTCCTCAAAGATAATAGCATGAGACACATTTCCCCCAGGTGCCTTTTACAACAACAACAACAATAACATACCCAGTATAATCCCATAAGTGTGGTAGAGAGACTGTTTTCAATAGACCCTCGGCTCAAGAAAAGTTTAAGAGAGTAAGGAAGAAGACGAGGGAGAAAGAGGAATAAGAAAGAAAATATAGGGGAACGAAGGACGATAAGAAAAAGGGGAGAAAGCCAACTATAATACTAATAGCAACAACAATAACAACAATAATAACAACAACAATAATATAAGGGAGCAACTAATACTACTAAAAAGAACGAGGAACTCTCGACTACCTACTAGCCAATTACCTTAATCTTCAACATCCACACACTTCTATCTTGGATCATGTCTTCGGTAAGCTGAAGTAGCGCCATTTCTTGCCTAATCACTTTTTACCAATACTTTTTTCGACCTTCCTCTACCCCTTCTCAGACCTGCCACGACCAACCTCTCACACCTCCTAACAGGGGCATCCATTCTCCTCATCTGCACGTGCTCGAACCATCTCAACCTCAACTCCCTCATTTTGTCCTCCACGAGAGTCACTCCCACTTTGTCCCGAATAACTTCATTCCTAATCTTATCTTTTCTGGTATGCCCATACATCCATCTCTGCATCCCCATTTCTGCTACTTTCATCCTCTAAACATGTGAATTCTTGACTGGCCAACACTCAGTCCCATACAACATAGTACGTCTAACCACCACTCTGTAAAAATTACCTTTAGTCTTGGTGGCACATTCTTATCACATAAAATACCAATTGTGAGCCTCCATTTTATCCACCCTACATCGATATGGTGGGAGACCTCATCATCACTCTCTCTGTTACCCTGGATTATAGACTCGATATACTTGAAACTACCCCTCCTCGGGATGACTTGGGTATCAAGCTTCACATTCACATCCGTTTCATGAGTCTCGTCACTGAACTTACACTCTAAGTATTCATTTGGTCCAGCTTAACTTGAAATCCTTAGACTCTAGGGTCTGCCCCAGACCTCCAGTCTCGCATTGACCCCACTCCTCGTCTCATCAATTAGCACTAGGTTATCATCAACCCACACTTCCAACCGAGAGGTTGTGAGTTCGAGTCTCCCCAAGAGCAAGGTGGGAAGTTCTTGGAGGGAAGGGTGCCGGGGGTCTATTTGAAAACAACATCTCTACCTCAGGGTAGGGGTAAGGTCTGCGTACACATTACCCTCCCCATACCCACTAAGTGGGATTATACCGGGTTGTTGTTGTTGTTGTATGAAAGACATGTAGTTCAAACACTTGAAAGTATAACGTCGATGATATGTCAGTTTTCGATATCTTATATGTCTAGCATGACATTAAAACTTGATATGCATCTAAAGTCTATTATATGGCTTTTATGACTTAACTTATATGACAATCCATGAGGATTTAAGTTGCTTGAAGCATATACGATTCTTGATCCTAAAGTACCATATCCTAAGTGCAATTTATGCACATTTGTATCTGACTATAACTATAAACATGATAATGTAATAGCGAGATTACTTCTATGGAGATATTGAAAAGTCATTCCACGACATTATATGAAGACATTACATCTCTATCAAGAATGATGATTTCAAGGTGCAATATATTCATTCAAGTTAATATGGTTGATTTGTTCATCAAATCTCTACCAAAGATCTTTGAAGATGGTGCACAAGATTGGAATGCAAATGCTTAATGATGTGAATTGATGTTCTAATCAGGGAAAATTAATACACGTTGTACTCTTTCTCCCTTACAAGGTTTTGTCCCAATGAATTTTCCTTATAAGGTTTTTAATGAGACAACCAAAAGGCGTTAGATATGTGTACTATTTTTCCTTCTCTAGAATTTTTTTTCCACTGAGTTTTATTTTAGTTAAGGTTTTAACGAGACATATTCTCTGTTGAATGGACATTCAAGGGAGAGTGTTATAAACAAAACTTTATTTATGGTGAATGTCTATATTTAGAGAGATTTTAAGATTTATTACTTGATGGCTAAGTCACCTCCTACCTATAAATAGAAATTCTATTCCATTATAATTCATCCCAAATTAATAATAATTTTTTCTCTCTACTTTCTCTGCAATACTCTTCTTGTTCTTCATTTTTACTGTTTCATAATAAGTAACTTATTATATCTACATTTTATTATATCAAGAGCGTTCAGGAAACAATGGCAATGAACTATCGATAAGTGCTTAGCCAATATCATATATATAGTTAATTGGTCCTAAATAATGCAGAACCAAAATAAATGTTTTTTGTCGTTTGCAATTCAACTCCTAAATTCTAAAGAACTAGTCTATTTTACTATTCCACCATATCAAAAGAGAGAAAAAAAAAAAAGAAACTCTAAACAAGAGGAAAAGTTTCCACAAGGAAAAATAAGTTTCTATATTCTCACTGTTGATCCCTCAATAGCCTTAATTTTATTTTTATTTCGCTCCTTTTTAACCATAGATTTCTTTTTTCGTTTCTTTCGGTATTCGAAAAGCTTTTGGGTACTAACGAATTCAGATTTACATGACGTAAAATTTATTAAAGGAAAAGTTATTTTTTTAATTATTGGAACAAAGACCTCTAATTAAGTGCAGAAAAAACGTATTCATTAATTCAAAACTTTGTTCTAATGGGGCACATGCTTAACTTTTTTCCCAATATTGCTCCCAATAAAAATGAGAAAACTACATTTAAATAATTTTCACTATTTTTTTTCTCCTTTTGATACTTATTACAATTTATATATAGGGATATCGAAATTGACTATCAAACACCAAATTGCAGATCAACGTGATAAAATCAAAAGTCAAGTCTGTTCAACTTTCACAAATTAAAAATAAGGATGGGAATATAATGTTAAAAGAAAAATATGGACAGGTACATTGGATTTTTGTATAATAATAATTCTAACTTTTCTCAAAGTAAGGTGCCAAGATGCCTCTTCTGTTCTTTTTAATTGCTGTTCTATTTGGACTAATGTATTCTACCCTATTTGGATATATCATATTCCGATAAATGTACCAATCATGCTCCAGTTATATTTTAATAGAGTTCAGTTTTTATACCCAGGGGCGGCTCAACATAATATGGGGCTTAGCGTAAAAATAAAATGAGAGGCCTTATTTTTTTTAAACTCGTATAAATTATCAAAATCTAAAAAAGTTATAATTAGTTTTAGTTATTGCCAATGTCTAACTAATTTTTTTAATATCTTGTGTGTTATCATGTTGTACTTTATTTATTTAGTTTTGAAAAACTTTTTCAACCGATGCATCTGATATAAAATTATTAACGGTATTTGAATTAACAGTTTTTACCTTATTGAGTTTGCCAATTAGAGTATTATATTCAATTATTTATACATTTTCATTTAGGACTTTTAATTAATTCAAAATATAAGTTAAAACAAATGATATTATAGTTATAATTACTATATTTCAAGAGCCATTCAATGTTAAGAACGAATTTTAATAGTTACTGCATCTTGAAAAATATCTACAAAGGCACTGGAAAAAATTAAGTAAACATATTCTAAACTAACGTGGTAAGAAGATCGATTTAAGTTGGGATGAATTAAGAACAGAAAATAACTAGTAACTACAATTTAAGATGTATAAATTTTTTAACTATAACTATTTTATCCAAATAATTTAAAAATTCTATCATTAATGCATGATTCAACTTATATATTCAAATATTATAAACTTGTTTACAATTGTCATTTGTTAGTGAATTTTACATATTACATAACATGTTATTTCTTATTTCTAGTTTACTAAACTAAACATATTATAGCCACTTATATGTTAGTGTAAATATTTTTAACCTAATGATTTGAAATATTATAGTGTTAGTGTATAAAAGCTAAATTTTCTCGGCGTGTAAAATTATAGCTCGTGTAGTATATAAATTCAAATTCTTAATACAATGGTGAGATATTACAAGGTGGGATATCCTATGAGATTAGTTATTCCACATTATATGTGATAATTATTTTAGTATAAAAGTTATTTTGATATTAGCTAATACTCCAAATTAAACATGGATAAAGTTAGTCCCAAACTTTATCTCGAAATTATTATCTTCATCATATATGTACCAAACGACCCTTACTTCTCTACTCAAAACATAAGTCAACTGGACTATATAAATTTTTTTTTCAAAAAGAAGTATTTTTTTTTTCTTAAAAGTAATTTCACAAAGTATATTGATCACCTTAGAAGATAATTAAAGATATTTTTTTTAATGTTTGAAACATAAAGAGAAAGGAGGAGGAAGCACACGGTACGTATGGCCCAAAAGTCCAGCGCGGCAACCGGGTTTCTCTATAAATACATTTCCTACTTCTTCGCTTTTTCTCACATTCATTCCTCCATCACTCAAACAATACTTCTCAAATCACACACAACAATCCCACAGTTCCCCTCTTCCTCTTTTCTCTCCCTTCACTTCCCGGCCGGCGGCACTCTTACCGGTGAAAATGGACGTTCGCCGGAGATCTGACAAGCCTGCATATTCAACCAAAGAATTTGCCGCCGGCGAAAAACCTCTCAAACCCCACAAACAACAACAGGAACAGGATAACTCCCTTCTCATTGCCTCCGATGCTCTCCCACTTCCTTTGTACCTCACAAATGGGTTGTTTTTCACCATGTTTTTCTCCGTTATGTATTATCTTCTCAGCAGGTGGCGTGAGAAAATCAGGAACTCCACTCCTCTCCACGTGGTTACCTTTTCTGAATTAGTGGCCATTGTTTCGTTGATCGCTTCCGTGATTTACCTTCTGGGGTTCTTCGGGATCGGGTTTGTTCAGTCGTTCGTTTCCAGGGATAACAATGATGATTCTTGGGATGTTGAGGATGAAAGTGATGAGCAATATCTCTTGGAAGAAGATAGTCGTCGTGGACCTGCAACTACTCTTGGCTGCACCGCTGTTCCACCACCACCTGCTCGACAAATTGCCTCAACGGTACCACCGCAACCTGCCAAGATCGCAGCTATGTCTGAAAAACCTGCGCCGTTGGTTACACCAGCAGCCTCTGAGGAAGACGAGGAAATCATAAAATCCGTGGTGCAGGGGAAAATACCGTCGTACTCTTTGGAATCGAAACTCGGTGATTGTAAGAGAGCTGCTTCCATTCGTAAAGAGGCGTTGCAGAGGATTACGGGGAAGTCTCTAGAAGGGCTCCCATTGGAGGGATTTGATTATGAATCCATTCTTGGGCAGTGCTGTGAGATGCCAATTGGTTACGTGCAGATACCCGTTGGAATAGCTGGGCCGTTGTTGCTCGACGGGAGAGAGTATTCAGTGCCAATGGCAACCACTGAAGGATGTTTAGTGGCTAGCACCAACAGGGGTTGCAAGGCTATATATGCTTCTGGTGGCGCCACTAGCGTGTTGCTTCGCGATGGGATGACCAGAGCACCTTGTGTCAGGTTTGGCACTGCCAAAAGGGCCGCAGAGTTGAAGTTCTTTGTTGAAGATCCTGTGAAATTTGAGACACTTGCTGCTGTTTTCAACCAGTGAGTGCATGCTGTTATTATATTTCTCAGTGTGCATTTGAATATTGTGTTGTATGGTTATGTAATTTTTGCTTTTGAATTGGATATTGCAGGTCAAGCAGATTTGCCAGATTACAAAGGATTCAATGCGCAATTGCGGGAAAGAATCTATACATGAGATTTGTGTGTAGCACTGGTGATGCAATGGGAATGAACATGGTGTCAAAAGGTGTACAAAATGTTCTTGATTACCTCCAGAATGAATATCCCGACATGGATGTCATCGGCATATCTGGTATTCCACCTACCATTTAGTTTTTCATTAAAGATATCACACATATTTTACACCCACTGCTAGCTTAATTATATCACTTCATATGATTATAATAAATTAAATCCATGAAAAAAGCTGTATATTCACTGCATGAAACACGTAATAACACTTCATTATTTTTCTGCTGTGCATGGTCTCTGTTAAATGCTAATGGAATTTATCAGAAGTCTCTGGTGATTGTAAATGTGCGTTTCGCACGGGTGGAAAATGTTTTCTTATCTAGCGTTTGGTTTCTTGAATTGTAGTAAATAGTGTCCCAAAGAAAATGTATTTTTTTTCTTTCTGAAAAACATTTTCCACCAAAAAGGAAAAATAATGTTTTATCTTAACTCTTATTTATACGGAGTAACTTGTTTCAGTAAAAACTTGACATTATTGTGATCTCTAATACCTAAGAATATCACCAAAATATTTTATCCGCTTTTGTTCCCACTGAAATGGAGATATTTGTCTAATTAAAGTTATCTATAACTGTGACAGGGAACTTTTGCTCGGACAAGAAGCCAGCAGCAGTTAACTGGATTGAGGGGAGAGGAAAGTCTGTAGTTTGTGAGGCAATTATCACGGAAGAGGTGGTGAAGAAAGTTCTGAAAACTGAGGTTGCTGCTCTTGTGGAGCTGAACATGCTTAAAAATCTTACTGGCTCTGCCATGGCTGGTGCACTTGGTGGTTTCAATGCCCACGCCAGCAATATCGTCTCAGCTGTGTTTATAGCAACTGGTCAGGACCCAGCTCAGAACATAGAGAGCTCTCATTGTATCACTATGATGGAGGCTGTAAATGATGGCAAGGACCTCCATGTTTCTGTTACAATGCCTTCCATTGAGGTATGTGATTAATATTTTCTTAATACAAATTTCCGATCCTGTTCTCGTCCTTCTTTCTAAATCATCAAAACTAATGAGTTTTATGCAAAAGAGAAAACATTACAGAGGTCCATACATGTGAACCGTCCTCAGTTCAATTTAAAGTGTTACTCTGGAATCTTTCAATTTCTTGTTATATTTATTGTGTATTTAATGTGATACAGGTTGGTACTGTTGGAGGTGGAACTCAGCTTGCTTCTCAGTCTGCTTGCTTGAACTTATTGGGAGTGAAAGGTGCCAACAGAGAGGCAGCAGGGTCAAATGCAAGACTCTTGGCCACAATAGTAGCTGGTTCTGTTCTTGCTGGGGAGCTATCCCTCATGTCAGCTATCTCAGCTGGGCAGCTGGTTAAGAGCCACATGAAATACAATAGATCTACCAAAGATGTCACAAAGGCATCCTCCTAATCAGGGGAAGACAATCCAATTCCCTACCTTGTATTTGAAGCTTACACAGGTGCTCCAACAAGTAGCTTCCACTTAAGAATGATCAAGAGTAGGAATAAATAAAATTTGCAAAGCAAAACCCATAATAGAAGTCAGAAGACGAATAACGCCAACTTCTTATTTTTGGTGAAGTCATGTGAAGGTGATAGGGTCTCTTTTCCTCATAGTTAGGGTAAAGAAACCTGAAAATGTATTGTGAAGATCCTCTGGGGGAAGTTAGCTGGGTGATTCTTGACGCCATTTGTAAGCTGCCAATACTTGGTATCTTTCAATGTGCCATAGGGGAAATATCCTTTTCATTTCTGTTGTATTGTTCGTTTGTTTGTCAATTTGTCATTTATTTGTAATTTCTGCTGGGGTTGTCTGAATCTGATCAGAAAGTGTGATCTTGTATATGAAAATAAATTTCTTTTATTCAAATGAACTGTTGTGGCTTTGTTGAAGTGTTTGTTCATGCACGGATGCACCCATTTACTTACAACATATTTTCTGCAGCATACATGTATGTGCTTAAAGGTGTTCGGAATACATAGATCTCAAGATTAACTTAAACCATTTTAATTAAGGGTTGTTGATCAAGATTAACACAACATTGGCCAACTAAGGATGAAAGAAAAGTTCATTTGCGCTACTTGTCTATATCTGCATTTCATGTACATTATCAAAGTTGAAAGTGGAACTTAATTTGCAAATGCACAGATCAATAGGGAACTTTTACTCTTGAGATGAACTAAATGACATGTCTATTTGGCTGAAGTGCTAATCTGTCTAGAGAATACCAATTTACAGCCAATACAACAAGCTAATAGAGAAGACGATGATGATCTTCTATAGCTTAACATGAATGACACATAGACAGAGCATACTATTTTCTGTGTATTCTCAACGATGTAAGTCATAAGATTAAACTTGTAATTAATAGTCATATTATTTTATAGTTAGCCCCTTTAATAGCCATGTCAGCACTGGGTGTCTGCGAGACACACTTATGCCAACAAGAGGTGTCTATAAAACAATGGTTAGGCCTGTAATGCTGTATGGGACCGAGTGTTGGCCGGTTAATTACTCACACACCCAGAAGACGAAAGTAGCAGAGATGAGGATGTTGAGATGGATGTGCGGGGATACAAGGATGGATAAGATTAGGAATGAAGATATTAGAGAGAAGGTGAGTGTGGCCCCCATATAGGACAAGATGCGGGAAGCAAGACTCAGATGGTTCGGACACATTCGGAGGAGAAGCACTAATGCACTGGTGAGAAGGTGTGAGCAACTGGCTGTGGTGGGCATGAGGAGAGGTAGAGGGAGACCTAAGAAGTATTGGGAGAGGTGATAAGGCAGGACCTAACGCGTCTTAGGATTACTGAGGACATGACAGTTGATAGGGGATTGTGGAAGTCGAGCATTAAAGTTGTAGGTTAGGGGGAAGTTTTGAATATTTCCACAACGTACTAGAGTGAGATTAGCTAGTTATGAGGTAATAGTAGGATGTTACTTATCAGCTACCGATACAGAGAGTTATTTGTTGGATATTAGTATACCTTTCATCTAATTTGTATTTCTTATATTTTTTATATTGTTGCTGCTTTATTATTTTGTGTTATGTTGTTATTTTATGTTATTTTTAGTATGAGTCTATTGATAGTAGTAACTTATCGTCTATTGTTGATGTCTTGAGTCGAGGGTCTCCTGGAAACAGCCTCTCTGTCCCCCCGAGTAGAAGTAAGACCTGCGTACATATTACTCTCCCCAGACCCCGAGTAGAAGTAAGACATGCGTACATATTACTCTCCCCAGACCCCACTAGTAAAATTATATTGGGTTGTTGTTGTTGTTTCTTAACTATTGAAGTCAGAATATTAAACTTGTAATAGTCATGATATTTATATGTCGTCTAGCAAAATCTAATGCATATTTTGACGGTATCCTCTATAGGTTATAAGTTACTATTATGTACTCCTATATTTGATACTATAATGGATTGTGATATGCCTCTGCATGCAGAGTTGCAATTCACCGAGCTATCAATTTGATGTTACTGATTGTCAGACATTATTGAGCTCTAAAATCTAATATGGCCTCAAGACTTTTTAATTACAATATGACAAATATTTCTGGTTACTGTCTTTTTTATTACAATATGTTACTGTCTTTCCAGGCAATGAGAAAATAGGGAATGTAAGGTGGTAGGGTATGCAATTTGGAATAAATGATTCTGAAGATTCAATTAAAAATATGAAATGATGCATGTAGCCAAATATTGGGCAGAAAGTAATCATTTCATGACAAAGTAGTAGCTAGCATTCCACTTTTGTTTGTAGTGCCAGTGGCTGAAATTGAAAGTTGACTTGAAGGTTAGAGTCAAATATGCAACAAATACTGAATTATTGGTAGAGAATTTCGGTCTGCCACCACCCTTGATTATATTTTACTAGTGTTAGAACCCGCGCAATGCGCGGATATCTTAAAAGAACATTAGTCTTATAAAATTATAATATGATATAACATAATATTTTAATAAAATTTAGTTGCTATTTTATTTTGTAATTCAGTGTGCAAAAATATAATAAATTATGTATAAAATTAAAGGATACATATTATATGGTAATCACATAAATTATTTGATCTTTATTTTATTCTTTATTAAATTAGCAAGTATTTAGTACTATTTATGTTTACTAATGTGACCTTTTATTAACTTGTCAATTGTCCTAGTATTTTGTTACTATTTTTCCTTTTAGTATAACATAGATAAATATTTTTTTATTCTAAAACTATTTTTAATTTTTTAAATTTATGTTATACTTTTCAAAATCCTTTAAGTGTCTAAATTTATCAATAAATGTTTTGAATATTATTTACGTACCTTTTGTTATATATAACTGATTTGAAGTATAAATACCCTAATATTATTTTATCCCCTCTTTTTGTACATTCTTCTACTGTAATATTTGATTAGTTTTTTTATTAAATAATATAATACTGTTTTTAGTTAAATCATAGTAATTTTTAATTCATCAAACTAAAAAGAGATAAGCCTTTAATTATATTTGCAAAAATATATCAATATTTTTAATAATTTTAATATATATATATATATATATGAATCGATTAAGTTTAATTTATTTGAATAAATAAAATCACATTGCCGCTTGGTTTGTTTTACTTTGTCGATGAAATTTTTTCTTTAATCGTGATTCCTACTCACAGTCAACATAATGTTATTATTTAATATAAAAAATTAAATTATTTTTATTTAACGTATTGGATAAATTCTTATAGATATAGATGGGTAATCAAATACCAATTTTAAAAAGATACTTACCTGCAAGATATTATATTCAAGGTAAATCAAAGTTGAATCATATAAGAGTTAAAATTTATCGCAACCTCTCTTTTAACTGATAATATTCATGGCAATGAAGGAGCATAAACGGAATTGAAATAATTAAAGATTCATAACAAAATTGAATTTTAGATTGCCATATAATATTCAAAAAAGAATTGAATAATAAAAGATTTAATTTTGGTAAACGGGATTGCATATAATTTTTTCTTATTTGACAATATCCCTATAAACTCTCTTTAATATTGCCAAATGGCTTTTTAATAGCTTGCCAATTGGCTTAATTATAATGCTTATATATATGGTAACTTTATTCCTTTAATATATATATAGATATAGATTTTTTGGGTTGGTTCAATTCCGGTAAGCGTCTCTACGTCTCCAAATTTATTTTTCAAACAAAAGATAAATTAGAGAAACATAATACACAAAAAGGAAAAGAGTACGCCGTCTGTGGGGATCGAACCCACGACCACGTGGTTAAAAGCCACGCGCTCTACCGCTGAGCTAAGACGGCCAACGGAATCTATTTTCTCCTTTATTATATATATATCAATTTGAACGACTGAAGATCTGCACCGCTATCATATTCCTGCAAAATCTCTCTCGGGGAAAAACATAATTAGTCAATATTAAGAAAATAATTCAGAATCATAGCTGGAGTAAGTAATCAACAAAATTGGTAGTAGCTAATTAATTACATTCCTACCAGAAACATACAATAACAATATATCTGTAAAATTTCATTAGTGGGGTCTAGGGAGGGTAACATATACGCAAACTTTACCTCTATCCGAAAAAGTAGAGAAGTTTCCGAAAGACCTTCGGCTCAACATATAATCCTAACACAAACATAATCAACTAATTATTGTACCTCTCAGTCCTTTGCTTATTTTAAGTAGAGTCCTAAAAATACCAAAATGTAATTAATGTGATAAGTTACTGCATTTAGCTGATTTATGGGGAACAAGGTTCGTTTTCCGACAGAAAGAGAAAACTTCAGCCCCGGACCGAAAGGTGGGCACAATCGTTAGACCACATGACTGTTCATTTCCCATTGCCTTTTTTAATTTTATTATTTTTCCTTTTTGATTTTCTCCTTTTATTTTCTCCCTTTTAAATGAAGAAAATAATTACTTTGAAATATGGGAACGTGATGAGAGGTTTTCTTTACATGTTTATCTTTTGTTGTATTTGATTCCTTTTATACTCCTAAAAATAATAAGTACTATAATTTATATAGCATATTATAGTTGTATAACTAATATATATAATATTTGGAGTATATTCTAGTTGTATAAATGTTATTTATATTAGACAATTTTGTATTATTATTATTATTATTATTATTATTATTATATATTATATAAAATGTATATAACTAATATATACATATTATATATAACTATTTTGATATGCATAGTGATATATATGATATAATTTGGGCATAGAATTTATTTTATGATTTATCTACTATATATATATATATATATATATATATATATATATATATATATATATATATATATATATATATATATATGCATTTAGACCATTTATGTGAATACACTGGATTTGTTGGTATTGTTATTGTTGTTGTATATACTATCAACCCTGAAAAAATTAAAATGGGAAACTGAATATACAAAGTATCTGCTAATTCTCGTGGCTTACGTTTGTCCATTCCAGTTGCTATAGAAAATATTAATACAAAAAAATGAAATGGCGAAAAATGAATGAATATTAAATTCATCTATTACCAAAAACAACAAATAATACTATGCTTGGCTTTCATTGTCTCCATTTAGGATGCAGTTGTGAAAATCATGATTAGCTAGTTTTCAGAACCACCAATAGGGTATGGTGTGTTTCACAAGTCCAAAGTACTTTTAATTTCAACAAAGCAGGGAAAATTGTGCGGATTGGTGTTTGGGATCGCAAGCGAATTAATTTTTTGAGAGTGAAGAGATTTTTAGAGAATAAATATAGTTTAAAGGTACAGGCAAAAGAGATGATAAATTTCGAGTGAAAATGGATAGTTTCAATAGATAGATATGTTAGGATATATTTAGAATACATTTTGGAGCCTGAAGTAGTCGTTGTTGGACAGACGTAGTTAAGAGCAAATATCATTTATAGTCTGGGAAATTTTCGTCCAAACTATATTACCAAATATTTTTATAGTTTGCATATTATCCGCTGTACTAATAGTATTTTTATAAAATATAGATAATTCATTAACTAAAGAATCTGTTATGAATAGAATTTTATTTAGATTTACTTTGTGACTAAGTCATATTTCTCCTATAAATAGAGGGGTCTTACCCCATTGTAAATCATCCCAAAATTCAATAAGAATTCACTCTCTCTCTTTCTATGCAATATTGTTCTTGTTCTTCTATTATTTTATAACACGTTATCAACACGAGACTCTAACCAATTGAGTAGAAACTTTGGGATTGAGTATAATGATTGTCAGTTGTTTCACGAACTTCCTTCATGATTAAAATTCTGGATTTAAGGTAAGTATTTTACGTTTCTCTTTCAAATTCTTGAAATTCTATAATTTGATTTTATACACAGGCAAAGACAACAAAGTTTGGTTATAACTCTAATGGGGTTTTTAAGAAATTACACTCACATGAAGTGGTAAAATATCTATGTCTTGCCATGATTAAATTCATATATAATTGTGGGAAAAGAATTGAAAACCCGTCTCATTGAATTTGCTCCATTCTCATTCCCTTTAGAGAATGTGATAACAGTATGTGATAAGTCTGAAAGAAGACAAAATTATTCCCGTGAAGGTATCAATGGATCTGGACGTGGCAATAGACAAAATCATATCGTCATCATTGTGGTAATGAGAACAATAAGTATTCTCAAATAATCCTTCACTCTGTGAAAGTAATATTTGTCATCGATTTGACATGAGATTTTATAAAGCACATATAGATGATTATGGTCCATTCATGATGTGAATGTGACAACATCTTACTTATGAATACATATTCATTATTCTTCAGAGAATATGAACGTGCTAGTGATAGTGAATATACCACACTCACCTCTAGAAGAAGGTTTGAGATGATACCATAAATAATGTCATTATTATGGCATGAATGGTCATTGGTCATGTACCTATTGTACACCAAAATATTTTGACATTGTGATTATTAAAAGACAACGGTAATGCAAGAAAAATATCTTGCATATAGTATGACCATACACATAATGGTATAACTTTCTCTTTAAAAGAGATATTCACCACATGGATGATGATGAATCTGTGGTAGTGCAAAATTAATTGAGAGCTCTGGAAGAGCCAATTATTACTATTTTGGAGAAACACAATTGATTACTAATAAGGTATTGTGTTGTAGTAAGTCTCAAAGAAACTTATTCAGTTTTCAAAGTATTCGCGAAAGCGGTTGATTATATTGAGACTATAAATAAAGGAAAGATTTAATATCTTCTATTACTACAACTTGTAGTGGAGTAATATGTATGTGAAAAGCTACCCGCTTTATTCTCCAATTTGTACTACATAAACAAAGAATACCACAATGAAGTGGATATTGATATAAAAACCCATATCATAATAAACTTGGAGTTTATTCATAATTGCACACATCATGATGTAAACCTGAAGTTTATCAATATTGACAATTTATTCAGTTGGCATAATTGATTTACCGATATCAATTTAAGTATGATGTGCAAAAATAAAAGAGAATTTACATGGGTAAATATTAAAGAACTAGAAAGTTCTTTACGAATTCTCTTACATTGCTTGTTCTCATTAATTAAACGACCAACTAAAATTGGGATTGAATCCTATGAATGCTGGAAATTTCAAATGTGAATATGGGCCCATTCACCTGCCATGTATACCACATAAGATGCATCTATGAGATGGTTACATGTGCAATTATTATTAACCCGCAACCTGGTCGGTATGTGCGAGGTAACTTGCTCAATAATTTAATTTAGAGCATATTCCAGATTTTCTATTCAAGAAGTTCATCTTGATAAGTTGGTTTACATCACAGCTGGTTTAACAAAATTATTTATTGAGTGCCTCCACTTAATAGCTAAATTATTGCTTATGAGAACAAAGTTATATATATCAGTTTGATATACATTATATACGAAAGTATATTATTTTTTCCCCTCACAGGTGGTTCAGGGCCAGGAACCAAATAATTTCATCTTATTATTATTGATGTGCGGTATATATTTTGATTAACACCATAACACACAAAGATTGGTTCTCAAAGTTGAGGAAACATGTTAGTTTTTCTAACATGAGGGGAAGACAAGATACATCAGTTGAGAAAAAGTTACATGGAATGAATTATTATTTATACATCTAGATCCTCGAATAAAATAATATGAACTTGAAGTTCATAAAAGAATAATTCATGTGAAATTTATTGTAAAGCATGCCTTACGCATTTGCTGACCCAAATAAAGTAACTATATTCTCATTGTAAATGCTCATATTAAGTCCTAGAAGGACAAAGTCTATGGTAAGCTTAAAGCGTATAGACAATCGTTTTCAAATAAATTTCTTGATAAAGAAGATGAGCAAATGATCAAAAAGATCATAATAAAGGAGGCAAGTGATCTAGAAGATCACATGGCATAACATTTCATAATATCTCATGAGAGATTCATTCTATCTTATGTCGTTATGAAAATACATTGAAACTGATATAAAATCTTTGTCGACGTCAACCCTCAAGAAGCTAGTGCACAAGATTGGGATGCGAAGGCTCGAGGATGTGAATTGATGCTCTCATCAGGGGGAGTTAATGCGCGTTGTACTCTTTTTTCCTTACAAGGTTTTGTCCCACTGGGTTTTCCTTGCGAGGTTTTTAACGAGGCAACCAAAAGGCGTATTGTAGATATGTGTACTCTTTTTCCTTCTCTAGAAAGTTTTTTCCCACTGGGTTTTATTTTAGTTAAGATTTTAATGAGGCATATTATCATTGAATAGACATTCAAGGGGGAGTGTTATGAATAGAATTCTATTTAGAGTGAATGTCTATCTTGTGGAGTGTTTTACTTTGTGACTAAGTCATATTTCTCCTATAAATAGAGGGGTCTTACCCCATTGTAAATCATCCCAAAATTCAATAAGAATTCCCTCTCTCTCTTTCTCTACAATATTGTTCTTGTTCTTCTATTATTTTATCACAGAATCATTATAGTTGTAGGCTTTCTTATTTAGGCGCGCTAATATTGAGGAATTAAATATTGTTTCAGATATCTTACGACGCAAAATCACACATCAATAATTATCGGTTGTTTTAGCGACTCTATTTTTTCGATACACTGTGTTTCAACATTTTTTTTTTCTGATATCACAAATCAAAAACGACTAAATCTTCTACAATTCTTCTGCAACAAATGCAATTACATCCAAAATTTCAATTATGCTACAACTGAATGGGAATTGGGATAACTATGGAAGATTTAGAGAATTTCAGGTCAATGGCATTGTAATCGATGAGGATGCGAGTTATAGTCTATTGATTTCTACAATAGCACAACAAGTCATGATCGATACATCCGAAAAAATTATAGAAATCAAATACATTGTCAGCGAGCATTGCCGTCCAATGTAAATTAGGAAAGATTTGGGTGTTCGTGTATACATGGAGACAAAAAAAGTAAACAAAAACTTAGAATCATAACCGCTATGTATAATTGTCCGCGATTTCAATATGGAACTGAGTATCACCAATGAGAACAAAATTGCAGGTTTGTGTTATTACATTTTCTATAAAATTCTGGTTGTATATCAATGTTCAACATTTTATCTACAAATAAACTACATGTTCGAGTAAATATATACATCCGTATGGATTTTCATAATATCTACAAAAATTTTACATTTATTCTACAATAAAATTACATATCATTTGAAAAATTAATATGAAATACAAAATTTCAATGTATCTAAAAATTATCTTCAAAATTTCTATAAATTGTTCATAACAATATTTATCTTTATTTTCATGCAGGTTCTTCTGGAATACTAAAGTTACTTGATATGTCAACATCTCCCGTTATAGAGGAATATGAAAGTATATTAATACTAGATAGTAGATAATTTAAATAAATTGTAGATATTTTATTTGGCCCATACAAATAAAATAGATAGAATAGCCTAGAAGACCATTGTGCTTATTCCGTTTTGTCATCCCGGTCCTTGTAATCCACCAAGTTTCATATAAACACTTATAATTATTAAAATATATAATTTTAAGTCCTTTTGACCCCGCGTGTTGCTTAATCACACTAGATTGATGTCCACCTCAGATAAAATATGCCACATAATTTTTATTATTACAATTTGTTTCGACAAAAACTACTTTAAAAAAATTGATATCCACTCCATTTTCTCTTTCCTCCTCCCTATTCATCTGTTTCATTTCTTTCTTTTTCATCCAACCCCATCGTCGTCACCCTCCAACCTCCACCAATGATTTCTCTTTCAAGAGATTACTAAAACTCAAGCAATTTATGATTTAGACACAAAAGACTCAATTTTAAGGCTCAAAGCAATTGATATTTAAGGCTTCATTTTTTACTCGAAGGAGCTGGGTGAAACTAAGTTTGAACATCTGATATGGTGTAATTTACAAAAATTGTAGAATATTCATAGATTGCCAAAACGAAGTTCCAGATGCTAAAAGCATTCAGATTGGAACAGTTTGCTTTTGCATTTTGGTTTAATTAACTAAAAACATGCATGTATATTTGGATATGGCTTTGGGAGAAACAATTATGAATGAATTGCGGTATTTAATTTATAAAAGACCAAATCTTTTTTTTTTTGTTCTAAGAACAAAATATCTGTGTTTTTACATCTAAGTGATCTTTATACTTTATTTACTTTTTGAGAGAGGGAGGTAGACGATGAAGAGGAGAACGACAGGGATTCAGCGAACTGGAGTTTTTAATTTTTGGGTTTTGTCTAATTTTATTTTCTTACTTTTTCTCTTGTCCTTTTCTTTTATTTTAAAACATTATTTCTTAATGTTTTAATTATTTTTGGTTTTAATATTCATACTCACGCTTGTTATACGCGTGAAATACACACATTTTATCCACATCAGTCATCAAGTTGTCACGTTTATTCAGTCAACGGTCAGAGGGGTTTAAAGTAGTATATTTCGTTCACTATAAGTGTCCAAATGCAACTTTGTGGATTACAAGGACCAGGACGACAAACCGTAATAAGTACAATGGTCTCCTAGGCTATTCTGCCAATAAACTATTAAAATTTAATGTACCCACTTTGTAAATATTTTGTAGATAATTTGTATTCTGATTGTAGATATTTTTTTTCCTATTTGTACTATAATGTAGGTGAGGGGTTCAGCAGATCATATCCACACTGTGATAGATGATGTGAAGCGATACATTGTGTTCTTGAAAACAAGAGATTAGCCGTGGGCAATTCTAGCTTGATGAACTTCCTTGCGCGCATGCTATGGCTGCTTTAAGGCACATCAATGACACTACAAAAAAAGGGGTTAATTGCGGAGGTTAAAATTGCAGTTTGCGGAGGGTAAAAACCTCCGCTATTTGCTGTCACGGCGGTTGAGCAAACCCCTGCAGTATGCATCACCGCTATTAATTTGCGGCAGATAAATGCGGGGGTTTCTTGAACCGCCGTGACAGCAAATAGCGGAGGTTACTACCCTCCGCAAACTACAATTTTAACCTCCGCAATTTCATGAGCGAAAATAGATTTTATTTTTAGAATTAAATTATTATTTTTGAGTGTAGGGGTTGTGAACTCCCGCAATCTGTAATTACTTTTTTGGGGGTTATATCCCCATTTATTTTTAAATACATTATAGAATTGATTTTTATCATCAATTTGCCATATTTTTCCTTTAATATCAATTAAAATATTTATGCTCAAACCAAAATATTAAAATTAAGAAACATCACCATTTCATTAACCGTGAAAAATACTATTACGCATTAGTATCATACGTCTTCAAACTAAATTAGAACATATTTAACCATCTATATCAATGATCAGCTATTACATTGTCCTAATACATCCACTTCAATTGAAATGAAACTTAATGGTTGTCACTGGAATTACTTCCGCCAGAAGATCTTCTTGCATCCGTCGGTGAAACGGGTCCACTAGCTGCATCACTTAGCTACAGCAAAATGTAAAAAAAATATTACTATGAAGTGTATAGAAATACAACAATTCTTCATTTAAGGATGAAATAACTGACTAACTAGAGTAAGCAGTAATTCTTTCCATTATTTTTCATTTATCATTCCTTTGTGTCAATTCTATATTTTATTGGAACTACAAGCTAACTACAATATATTCATTTATGTATATAGGAACATTGTCCAACCAATTCTAAATTTGATTTTCACAAATATATGATGCAGACTAGAGCATGATTTCAAAAAGATTGTCGGAGTCAGGTAAATTAGCATACATATACTAATTATAACTAGGATAATAATTTTCTACGATAGCAACTTTACCAGTTACGACATAGCCTTTTTCTCAATGATTGATGAGGAGAAGTAAATAGTATGAATATAATTTGGAACAAGCTATGTGACAAAAGTCCATAGCTATATTGCTTGTGGGGATGCTAATTCTAAACATTTTCATGCTCAATAGAAAATTGAAACAAGCAGATATGTTATATAGCATCTATCTAGAATGTCTGCAGGATTAAATTAAGGCCATATATTTGGGATGCAAGGAGTTCCAATTGTTCCTACAGTTCGAAATATAAAGTTCGAATTCGAGGAATAATTCACGGTGTTTGAGCCTGCCTTCATTAGTTCGAACTCCATGAATAATCCTGGAGTGTGTAAGAATTACTGCTTACTCTAGTTTATAGTTACTGCTTACTCTAGTTTAGAGTTACTATTTCTAAGAATTAAGCACAAATCACCATGCTACTTAACAGAGAAAATGAAAGTAAAAACATAGTCATTAGAACTACTCTACAGCATATTCTAACTTCATATAAGTATAGAACATTGAAGATGAAACGGATAGACAAATTGTTGATTTTTCACAATGACTATGGATTCCCAAAACTTCAAAGTCACACCAGTTATCATAGTGACTCTTAGCACTTCACAAATGAAATATAAAATTTCACAATACACCAAAAATAAAAGAACCAAGAATTTACCGTTGTAGGAGATGAAGCAAAGATCCCAACAAATTGTTCTGGTATTGAACCTTCCTTCATTATCATATATTCTTTGACAGTACTCATCAATTGATTGTACTTATCTTGGCATCCAGAAGAAGAACATCCAACATTATTACTCACAACTCTAATATTACCAAGACGAAGATTTGTCCCTTTGCAAGTATTGCTTGGAGTACTTTCACTCACTGCTAGCTCATTTTTTTCCTAAACACAATACACATCAAAACAATCTGTAAGGACTTCATTTTGAAAACTATATTTAACTAAGAACAAAACAATCTGCTTTAACTATCTGCATCATATTAGTATTTAACTAAGAACAAAACAAAATGGAATGACTTCATTTTGTAAACTATCTGCTACTCTATCAAGAATATTTATGTCCTGTGCTAGTGGTGTATTCTCTGCATCATATTAGTCACACATAGAATGACTTTAAGGATGAAATAACTGACTAACAAGATATCCCCAAATAATATGGAAACAGAATTTAACAACAACTAAGAAAAATACATAGTGTGTATTGTGTAATCGTACAAGCTATCAGTCACACGATTGTCTTCATCTAAGTGGGTCTTTAAACTCATCCCACAACTTCTGCCTACTTGAAGCCCACTTCTTTGAAATAGAGTTATAAACATATCCTCGTGCAAGTTCCTCAATGGTCATAAAATAGAAATGAGACTTCAAAAAAAAATATTTGGTTAGTTTATCTTTTATATACAAATTCAAAACAAAAGACAAAATAGAGATATAGTTATAAAGATCTAGAATTTATACCTTTATAATGTTATTATAACAATCGTTAAAGTATGACTTAGGCATGTCCGGCCATTTATCAAAACCAATTGGAAATATGGTACAGTCAGTTGCTAAAAGGCCGCATACGCCTGCTAGAAGGCCTTGTGCTTCTCCAATCAGATCCTTGCCATCAAACTCCACCACAACACGTTCTCCCTGAGGTAAACTTAATACGCAACAAATATAGTCCAATTTTGAGAATTGTTTGACTTTGTAACTTATTTATTGCTGACACATCTATAAATTATTTAACTTGTCACCTTTTTTATTAATCACAACTTTTATGCCCATACAATAAAAATGCCAATTATTGTATACATAGTCTACAGAGAATCAACTACTGAAAGGGAAGGCAGCCAAGGAAATTAATGGTCGACCTGTAAACGAACAAGGTTGAGGTGCTATCCCAGTGAGAAATGAGTTTGATATAAACATATAGAATTAGCTAAATATGTGATAAAATTGCACCAGGTTGGGAAATTGAAACCAACTATAGCCATGCAGAAAATGATAGGATTTTTTTTGGGACAATAATGCTTACAAGATTGAAGTTCTAATGAAAGAAGCACAACATATTCAATGTAAAGAGATGAGTAGAAATCAACACAATTGTGTATGGCCACAATACAATGGAGCAGAGGAAGAACTATGGCAACAATTAGTTATTTTGTCTCAAGCAACTACTAAATCATGGTTTATTTTGGGAGGTTTCGACTCTATTTTGAGTCCACAAGATAGACCGCAAGGTGTATCCAACAACTGATACTGAAAACTGGGAAATAAGACTATTATATCTGGACAAACAACCAACAAGGGGGAGATAGAATATAGAGTAAAATAGATAGAGCAATGAAAAATGCTAAATGAATGATGAAATTATATCACCTGACCAACAAATATAAACTCCCACATATATCAGATAATTACCATATGATGAATAGCTACTAATATTATCGAGCCAAGGATCAGAGTTTAAATTCATCAATGTGTGGGCAACTCATGAGAATTTTCTTCACTTAGTGGAGGAAAGATGGAAACATAGGCCTCATCTATAAATGTCATGGCCTAGCAAGGTAATTTTAGGTTTTTTTTTAATCAAAATCAATGATTAATTTAGGGCCCAATGTTGATACCTGGATATAATGATAGTATTGATTGCTTAAAGACATTTGTTAATTAGGTTTGTTTCTGGTGAAACTTCGCTTTCACCTTAGACTTCTGCTCTTTAAACAGCAAGCAAGTGAAGCAAAGTTTCCTCCATATCCAAGTACACAATATGTAGGTTCATTTTGTGACTTTAAAAGACACAAGCATTATGTAATTTGACAAGACAAGATGTTAGAAACAGGCGGCTTAATTTGCCAATATTTACCTTTTGCAACATACTATGACAACAGTAAACTGGACAATCATAAGAAGGGAAATTGTACTTAACCATGCTCAACAACTCAAGTTATGTGAGGATGTGATAGAAGAGGAGATTTATGAAGTAACCAAGTCCTAGCTTGAATCTAGCAAATAGTAACAACCACCATAGTAGCAGATAGGTGAAGTAGAAACATAATTCCCAATTGCATAGGTTACTTGTATATCTGCAAGAAAAATATTTGGTCACTGCAATAAAAATATGCTTTGACACATCAAAGATGGGTAAGTTAGAGGCAATGGCAACAATGCAAGTATAAAACGTGAACATGTCTCTGGAAACTGAAGTGCATCCATCCTAAAATACATACGGTGCTTTAGTTACTAGTAATTAGTTATGATTTTGGTTCTTACTGTATCCAAATAAATCACATATAATAAAGTTAATGGAAACATGCTCTTTTGGTGCATCTTTAACAAATTATCATAAATTGGCTAACTTCATTGTTAAATCATGTGGCAAGTAAGATAAAGCACATAATTCTGGTATGAAAGAGTTAATCATAAGATAAGAGGAGCTTAGAATTGGCCAATAACTAAGAGACAAATCCATCATTTTACTAGAGAAGTTTTCGCTGAATAAGAAATTCCAATATAGGGAAGAATGTACATGTTCCATCCAAAGAGTTTATTGATGTATGAAAACGTGTTGCTAACCTTGTGAAGATTTTCGTTTTCTCTGTTACACGGAGAGAGATGCTTCTTCTTCTTTTTCTCTGTTATGCGGAGAGAGAGAGTTAATTAGGGCAAGTAGGCGGATGTTTCTAGGATGGAAAAAAAAGGAGGGAGTGTGAAATAAATTGGGCGCTTATTTTTTAGGGTTGAGAGGTTTATAACCCCTGAAATTGTTATAATTTTGTGGGGATAAAAAAGTGCCGCAAATTTATGTAAATTGCGGAGGTTGCTTATACCCTCCGCAAAAAAACCTCCGCAATTTACATATTTTTTTGTAGTGTGAGTCTTATGAAAATATTTGCTTGCCGTTTTACACCGGGAGAGCCTATTGCATGCTCAAAGCAAATAAAATGTGCCACAACATATAGGATCATATTGTGATTTCGAGCCTATAGGATCATATTGTGATTTACGACTTAGTACGTAAAATTTTGTGTCATTTCGAGGTTTCTAAGAATGTTTTGTCTCGTTTGAAGTTAGTCAAAATGAGTTTGAAGCTCAGAAGTTGATTAATTTGGTTTTAAGGTGTGATTATTGGTCCGGTGTTATTTTATGTGTTCCGAGTGTTTTAGTAAGTCCATAGTATATTTATGGTACATTTGGATGGAGTCCCGGATGACTTGGGTGTGTTTCGGACCACACGTAGCAAAGTTAAGTTGGTTAAAGTTTGCTGGTGTGCTTGTGTGATTTGCAAAGGTTGTCCTGAGAATGCAAATAAGCTTGGAGTAAGGTCTAGAATTTTACCCTTCGTGATCATGAAGAAGTCCTCGCGAATGCAAAAGAGGATCTAGTCCTTCTTCGCGAATGCATAGAAGGGGGAAGCTGAGCTGAGCTGGAAGACATTTAGCCTTTGCAATCGTGACTGGCTGATCATGAATACGGAAGGCTGGGTGATGGTTAATCACGGACGCAACTAGTTGGTCGCTAACATAAAGGGTAAATTTTGTCAGCTAGGCATTTGGTCTTAGCGATCGCGAGCGACTTTCTGCGATTGCAAAGAAAGAGGCCTGGATAGACTTGATTTTTAGGTTCAAAAAGAGGGGCAAGCCGAGTCCAAGATTCATTGGTCCATTTGAGGTGTTGGAGCCAGTTGGAGAGGTTGCATACGACCTTGCTTTGCCTCCAAGTATATCGGGAGTCCATCCAGTATACCATGTGTCTATGGTCGAGAGGTACGATGCCGACATGTCGCAAGTGTTAGATTACAGTACAATGCAGCTTGATGAGAGCTTGGGTTATGAGAAGGAGCCAGTTTCTAGTATTGATAGGCAGGTTCGCAAGTTGAGGTATAAGAAGATTTCAGCGGTGAACGTCTAGTGTAGGGGTCAACCAGTCGTGAAGGCAACTTTGGAGACTGAGTAGGACATACGGAGCAGGTATCCACACATGTTCGGCACTACAAGTATGATTTTAGACCGGTTCGAGGACGAACGTTTGTTTAAAAGGTGAAGAATATGTAACGACTCGGTCGGTTATTTTACTTTTTAATTCCCGTTCCCCTATTTAGAACTTCTCGTATGTGTTTTTACTTTTCTATGACTTGCGGGGATATTTGGTTTAGTTTTGGAAGGGTTCAGATTAAATTCAGAATACTTAGTTCCATAATATTGGCCTAAGATGGCCAAGTTTGACTTAAGTCAACAGTTTTAGAACGACCTTAGAACCAAGATTTGATGGTTCCAATAGGTTCATTAGAATCAGGATTATCCCCCCTGCCTTCGCGTTCGCGATGAGTGTCAGCCTAGCCTTCCCCTAAACCCCACAATGCTTTGTCTTCGCGATAGGACAGCTGCGTTAGCGAAGACCCAATTTCCTTTCGCGATCACGAAGCACAAAGCGTTAGATACCGGTAGCAATAGAAAACCATCAACTTTCTAAGTCCATAATGGTTTGTAGCCTATCTGAAACTCACCTGAGCCCACCAGGCTCCAAATCAAGCATGCACATAAGTGTAATAACACCATAGTAACACTCTGACACGATCAAATACCAAAATAGCATCTAAAACTATGAATCGGACAATGCATGAAATTTCAAAGAAAACTTAAGAACTTTTAAAATCACAACCAAGCGCCTGAATCATATCAAGCCAACTCTAATTTGCACCAAATTTTGCAGACAAGTTTCAAATAGCAAAATGGATCTATACCAAGTCCCGTATCAAAAATTTGAACCCAATAACTACAAAGTTAACCTATGGTCAAACCTAAAAAATATCCAAACCTTCAAATTACTGGCTTTCGGAAAAATAAGTCAAATCAAGTTAGGACTTTCGAATTCTATTCTGGGCATACGCCTAAGTGCAAATCAAGATACAGACTCACCCGGATCTTCAAAATATCGATCTGGGATTGTTTACATAAAATATTGACCGTAGTCAACTCATGTTTTCTTTAAAGCCAAAAATCATGTTTTCTTCAAAATTTCAAATGAAATCTTTCTGGAAAAGACACGGACTGCACACACAATCAAAAAAACATGAAATAGATCTAATAGAGGTCTCGGAACATGGAGATAAGGGTTAGTACTCAAAACGACCTATCAGGTCGTTACAATCAAGCTTTTAAAAACCGCTACTAAGTATATTTTTTTTAAAGTGCTTTTAAAAAATGCTTTTCGGGAGAAGCCATTTCTTTCTTATTCTCCGGAACTTCTTATTATTCTATTCAAAAACACTTTTTTTATTAAAAGTTTGACCAAACACTTTAGATTTAAAAAAAAATATAGTGTTTTGAAAAAAAAATAACCTTGGAGAAACTTGGGCAAATAAGCTATTGGCAATGGTTAGGTGGTGGCACATATCATTTGAATATTCAATATTTATACGAATTAAGAACTTTTCCCCAACAATGCAATTGCTAACGTGCAAATTAAATATCACATAATCAAGTCACAGCTCCACAACATTAGTGCCAGAACACAAAAGCCAAAGTTAGCAATAACTGCATAAGTAGTATTAAAATCTCAAATAGTTTAAATATACAATCTCTTTTTTCCCCTAGAAATGTCCACTATACCTCTAAGCTTTCAAGAGGAGCAAACATAAGGACAGACAAAACTCTGTTCAATGTAAAAAAAAAGGACATATTGGGAAAAAGAAACGAAAAAAGACAATGAAAATCTCAAAATTGTTCTCTCTCGAATCAGTACTAGGGTAATTTCAACCATAACTAATGCTAAGGTATCATATGATGAAACAACCAAAATCCATGATGAAAGAAGAGCGAGAAAATAAAGAAAATAAGTATAGATAACGTGGAAATATACTCCTCCAGCTAATTTCTACGTAAAAACTTAGCGTCCTCAATCCCATATATCAATGATTTTTTAATCAGTTTGCGCCAAGAACTGGCTTTTCCTCTAATGAAAGAGAATTCCTCTTGATAAAATCCAAGCAATCAGCTATAGCTTCAGCATAAAATGAATTTGAACGTGCAAAAGACTTCAACCTATAATCAGTTTTTCCTCCATACATAGCATAATCTGCCTTTTTCCTCACCAAATTTCTAGAATTATTATTTCTCTTCAATAAACGAAGAATGTTACCAAAAGATGATCGCCAGGATCTGCTGAAAATTCTGAACAAATACAAGAACTTTACACGTAGCCGCTGTACTGAGAATTTTCTTGGATTTAGCTTAATACCTCTCATTCCATGGCATCTTCTTCCAACTATGTGATAACTAATTATTTCACCCATGATTTTAATTTTCCCCAAGAAATGAATAGGGTTTTGCTGCAAATAAATAGCCAAGAAAGGCTTATTGGTAGAGACCAATTAAAGCAATGATTACAAGTTGGTGTAGTGGTGGAAGGAAAGAACTCAGAAAATGATAAAAGGGATACTTTGAGGGATATTTAAATGGTCTAACGCGGAGGTAAGACTTGGAAAAAAGAGTAATATATATATATATATATATTTAGACAGCATAAAAATGTGGTGTGAATTATGATTAAGGAGATTATATAAAAAGACAAGCATCCGTCCTTGATTAAATAATTAAGTATTTATAAGGAATAAGTTTAGTGGGGGTTAATTCAACCAGAAAGAAAAGTTGGAAACTCAAGACTATAGTATGTTGGAGACAGCTTTCACCAAGGATCATCGTGAAACAAGATAACTACAAAAATTAAAGTAAGTGTATATGTAAATTGTATGCTTATATATATTTTGCTCTAAATAATTTCAAAGCACATGTATGAGTATGATGTAGGTTACCTTCTTCAAGCTCACGATACGACTATTTCACTTCTAATATTCTTTTTTCGTATTTCTTTAATAATGGTCAGCTCTAACTAAAAAGGTCTAGGTCCTTTGTACGTACATCACATTTCTCGTTAATCATTAGAAAACTGTCACTTGTATATAAACAATATAGACGACCATATGAAGAAAATTTGTAAAATTATCAAAATGTCAAAACAAAGAAGAAATGTCGGGAAGTTGAGTACCAAGACCCAAATTCTAAGTCAGTCTGTTTCTTATAGGGTGAAAGAGCTAGAATCTTGAAACAAATGAGCAACGCATCTGCAATTGAATTTGTTTACATTTTTTCAAATCATTTGTCAATCCTTTTCATAGAGAACTACGTAAATTGCATTATGCCTACTTGTCATATTTTATTGCTTGACCACTTGATCACAAGGGCTCGACATGTAAAGGAAGTGTTTAGATTATGCATGGTAGTAAACTGAAATATTGAACCATCACTGGCTGACAAGATAACTTATGAATACAAGTGATTTTATGGTTAATGAAGTAATATTGTTGCGTTTCTTAACTAACGTAAACATTTGCAGGACGCTTGGCTCAAATATATCGACTTAATATTTATAATTTTATTTAGACATGATGGTTAAAAGATTATTCATTTCACATTCAAGATTGCGCCTAATCCTTAATTGGAAGATACTGCAAAATCCCAGTGTTACGAAATCAAACATAGTGTTACTTCTGCTCATAATTCCAACACTAAACTTTAATCAAAGATACATATACAAGTTTTTTTCTTGCCTACGAGTAGTGTTTTTCTCCCTTAAAATATTGAATTTTTTTTTTTTTTGGGTGGGTTAAAAGGATACTAATATCGATTAATTTGGACTGTTTACAAGAAATGGTGATGGTGCGTTATCATCGCCCACAAATAAGGAGTAGCCACTGTGTAATTGTGGACTCTGGAGGGGTAACTCTCAACTTAGGCCGATGAGACCATATTCTGAATCATCTAAAAATAACGTCTCTCTCATCCGAGGGTAAACATACTCAAAAACTAATATATATATATATAATTGCGTAGACCGACGAAGCCGCCATGAACATCTACTGCTATACAAAGTATATAGGACCCGTCTACAAGCCTCTAGAGATAACTGAATTGTACCATGGTCGGTACAGGACCTCGACCTACCAATCAAACATGTATATATAAAATGAACTCCAAGTTCTAGACCTGGTAACTCCGATGAAGTAGAGCTTACCAACTAAGTTGATGTCTGACACTCTGACTCTGTCTGCTGGGAGGGCCTGTCCAACTATCAATCAGGACATGCAGGAATGAAATGCAGCGTCTCCGACAAAATGGACTTTAGTACGTAAGAAATAATATACTGAGTATGTAAGGGAACAAAATAACTGAAAGTTGAACTTGAACTCATAATATAATAACTGAAGGTAACTCGGAGTCAAAAATAATCTAAAATTATGCTTACCTGTTAATACTGACTTAACTATCTCAATATAGTAAGTAAAATAGTTGCCCGATCCTATAAGGCTTGGTATGTGAAATTGCTCTAGGCGCTCAACCATACTATCGGCCATTCTGGGCTCGCTCATAGGTGCTCGGCCACTATAGACTTTGTATATAACTTACCATCTGATCAATGGTTGTCCAATAGGGGCCTATCCATCGATTATAGCTCGATGGTGGAGAAAATACTGTAATACTGTATATAGATAGACTCTCTACACATTTGGCTGAAAAAAGACAAACCTAAACTGAATATGAAGTCCCGATAATGGAGAATACTATAGCTTATGAGACTAGGATAATGTACAGGAATAAGAACTTCTCTTTATACCTCGTTATCAAATGTATGTAGTTATGAGATCATGCCAAAATGAAGAAAAGGTTTATCCTTAACATACCTTAACCTCGTTGAGTCTTTAATAGCTTCCAAGAAACTCTTCAAATAACTCAACTCAGTCTATCATAGCATAAGGAGATTCAAAATCGGTGTTGAGTAAAGGCTAAGTCTGTAACTTAAGCTAGTAGCTCGTTTTATATAAATTTGGACAGAAACTCTCTTGTAACAAGGCCTCCTCCATTACCATATACCCACAACAACAACCAAAGCAATACAATAAGAACAACATCAACAATAGGGTACAAAATATTTTATTAACAAGTCGTCAACATATCATGGCGAGCGGCAAGCTCAGATTGAATCCCTTCAGCACCATTCAACCCCATTATACACCCCTTATAGACTTCTTACATTAACTTAACAGCATCATTAGCATGTTAATGCATTCATTCATCAATGATTCCATCCTTATATCATATATTTATAACAAAGTAAACAATCCACAACTCAACTATCTTTAATCAGCAATTTTAATCACTAGCTCATGTCTAGAACATCCATTTAGCTTAATCAACATCAAGATAACCTTAAGCACATGAAATAATAAAATAAAAATACCTCCTATAGTAGCTTCAAGTCGAAATCCAAGTTATATTTAGCTTACAACAGCCTTTCAATGGCAATACAACACCATAAAAAATGACTTAAGTTAATCCAAGTATTGTCTTGTAGTTTCTCATCCTAACAACTTAACCAACATACAAATAAGCTTAAGAACAATTAGTATTCTGTTATACTCACCTTAGTCAATAGCAACAACTTGAAATTTCATCCAAACACATCCCACAACTATCCTTAATGACAACACAACCTCAAAGAGGTGTTGTTCTTCACTAGACCTAACTTTTGATTTTGAAATATGGTGTAATCCATTTTCAAGACATAAAATAACTTGGGGTTGATAAGAAAACCTTGGGAGAGTATTTTATAGAACATAAAATACTTAAAACAACCTCCCACACGAGCTGGAACCACACAAAATTCAGCAACACAAGAAGAACAAGAAACTTACAAGCGCGACGGTATTTCCGACACTTGATTTGTGTTGTTTTCCCTTTTTTGGGTCACGGATCATGAGTGATCCTTTGGGAGAGTATTTTTAGGTGTCTAGAGTCTGAAGATATTGAAAAAGAATGAGTTAAAACGAGTTGAGGCGTCTCATATATATATATATATATATATATATATATATATATATATATATATATATATATATATATATATCACACACACCAATCAATTGTGGGTCCCACAGAGAGTTTCTTGGTGTGGCATCAAGAAAATGCGAATATCTCTCTACTCTAATGTCGTATCAATAAACAATTTAATGAGTTAGAAACTAGACTCATAGATCTTCATTTAGGTAGGTAAATCACCCCATAATTCGAATTAAATTGGGAGAAAATCGCATCCATATTTGACTTAATTTTCAGCACATTTATGATTGTAACTTGTGATGACTTTTGCCAACTTTTGTTCCACAACTTGCTTGACTTAGAAACATAACGCAATACTATCATACGATAAAAAATAACACGTAATATAACATCCTTATCTTGTTTAACCCTATTATCATCACAAAAGTACACGTTATAACATTCCCAACTTGTCGACATTTGACGAAACTTATTTTCTTCAATTTTTTTAGCTTCATAGCCTTTCAACCCTCTTCGTACTTGTTATCTATGATCTTAAAGATTTTTAATCTCCAAGGTAACATAATTAACTTATTTATGTACTCTCGAAGATGATCTCATTTCTGAGCTTACATCAATTGACGAATACTCTTTCGTACGAAGATATGGGGTGTAACACCGGTGATGCCTAATGAGTGTAGATATTGGCTGGTATGTAGTCTACCATACATCATAAGCCACATGAAACACTTAATCTTGTTAGGGGTCTTAAGGTTCCAAATCATCATGAAGTGCATCCTTAGGGGGTTGTCAATATATATTAGATGGCCCTCTATGAGAGAGTATACTGACTTGGTGGAGAAAAGGCCATCACTTATTGAATTCCAAACAGCATGTCCAGTGTACTAGAGTTGTCATGGATGACAGTATTATTAATATAGCTCACTATATTGTCAGGCAATGCAAGGGAAAGGTTGTTGAGGCTCCATATCCCATTTAGGTGATGGAGGAGACCTTCAGCTTTTCCTCTCTCTTGTTTAGAAGGCCACAAATAATATTCAAAGAGGTTTCATATTATGGATCCAGTTATCACTGTAGAAACTTACTCTATCCCCCGAGCATACTATCCACCGAGCATAATATTTCTAGGAGGTTTCATATTATTGATCCAGTTATCATTGTAGAAACTTACTCTATCCCACGGGCATACTACCCACCTAGATGTTTTACTATGCATATTCCACCCATTTCTAATACTCTACCAATTATATATGGTGTTTGCCTACTTGAATTCCAAGATGTGCAGTCATTATAAAATATGAATCTAGTCCATATGGAAATTGGGTTGTTGTATCCTCCAGGCTAGTCCAGAGTGAATAGTTGAGTTCTTACAATCAGGATTTTGCACATTTAGGCCTCCCTCATCCTTAGTCCTTGTAATAATCTTCCACCCCACAAGATGCATTATCCTCTTAATTGTTGTGGTGTCGTAAATTAATTTCATCTGAATTCTATCAATCTGGTTGCACACTTGAGCTGGAAGCTTAATGTACTGTATGACATAGTTGAGGATGCTACCCAAAGAGACCTTGGCCAATGTAGTTCTCCCAGCCATTATTGAGCAATTGAATTTTTCAACCATCCAGCTTAGCGACACATTCTCTAAGATGAATTGAAAGTCACTATTGGTTGGTCTGTTATGGAAAATAGAGCAGCCTAAGTACTTTCCATTGGATTCGTAGGCCTTAATTGCCAGAGAGTTGGATAGAGACTCCACCTTATCCCAGTGGTAGTTAGATGAGAATATGACTTTGGACTTGATTGAGTTAACTTTCTGACCAGATTTACAACTAAACTCATTCAGGGTGTCTATAATGGTGGTGCAGTTCTTTGTGTTAGCTCTTGCAAACAATGTTAGGTCATCAATAAAGAAGATGTGGGAGATCTTGGGGCCAAGGCTATTGATTTTGATAAGGAACCAATTATTGAGCTGGACTTTAGCCCCAATGCTCCTGGAGAGCCTCTCCATGCACATAATAAATATATAAGGTGATATTGGGTCACCCTGCTTAATTCCTCTAGTGGGGATAAAGAAATCAGTTTGACCTCCATTTATAAGGACAAAGATAGACCCGGAGGATATAAGTTTGATCATGTTAGCAGGAACCTAAAGTTGAATAGTGTTTTCCTAATAAAGGACCATTCAATCTATCAAAGGCCTTCTGTAGGTCAATTCTAAGGATCATGTTAGCATTTTCCCTTTCATTTTCTTAATATGGCTAATGTATTCTTGGAGTATAATGGCATTGTCACTGGCCCTTCTATTGAAAAAGAAACTTGCTTGACTTGGGCTAATGATGAAAGTCATGATGGGCTTAAGCTTATTAACAATGATTTTAGTGATCAATTTGTACGTTATGTTGCACAACCCTATGAGCCTAAAGTTCTTAAGGATGGTGGCATTTCACACTTAGGAATTAGGTAAAGGTAAGTAGTATTCAAAGCAGAGTTTATCTCATGCTTTTGGAAAAACCCGTTGCGGCAGTTGATAAATTTGTCTCATAGGACATTCTGGTCCTTCTGATAGAACATGCAGTACAGTCCATCAAGCCCAAGAGCCTTAAGGGTTTTAATGGAGAACATAGTATTATTAACTTCACTATGTCTAAGGGGTATATTCAAGTTGGTTTGGTTAGCCAAGGATGGTGTATAGGGTGTTATGCAACCCATAAGTGGATGAAGAGTGCTCTATAGAGTAGCGCTTGCAGTAAAAATCAGAGATGGTATCCTAGATACCTTTTTGATCATGTATCCAGTTTTCCACCTCATCCTAAAGTGCAAGAATCATGTTTCTCCTCATTCTATTTAGGGTAAAAGTGTGAAAAAAGCCTAGTATTAGCGTCTCCCTCTATTAATCAGTTGATCCTAGATTTGATTTTCTAGCATTTCTCCTCACTTCTAAGAATTGAAGATTAGCCTTCCAACAGTTTACTTTCCAAGTGTTTCATGGAGGAGTTATATGGGTAAGCTCTGCATTTCTAAATGCCTCTTCACCTTATGTGTTTCTTCTTGTGAAAATATTACTAAAGACTTCCTTATTTCAAGTGAACACCTAGGATTGAAAGTGAGCAGTCGCAACTTAAAGGTTGACATTCACTTCATAAGCATGTTGTGCTACAGAAGAAAAGGAAGGTTGGGTATACCATATTAGTTTAAACCTAAAGAGCTTTGCTAGATTTTGTGTAGATTTGTGCCACAGCCTGATTATCAAAGGATAGTGGTCGGAGTGGTTTATAGCTAGGTGAGAAATAGTACTAGCTGGGTATTCCTGATCCAATCCTCATTAGGAATATATCTATCCAATCCTTAAGTATAAGTTGGGTTCTATTCTTATATCTTATGTTAATCCAAATATATATTCTCCCTTTGAACCCCAAGTTGATTAATTAAAAGAGGTTAGCTCTAGGGGCAGAGATGTAGTTACCCTCTTGCTTATCTCTAGCTTTATGGATTTCATTGAAATCCTCTCCTACTAACCAACTACCCTTGCAGTTCCCCGGAATTAACCTAAGTTGTTCCAGAGCATTCTTCTAGTGGCATAGGTGTTACTAGCATAGATAGTAGTAATGAGCCAAGGTGTGAAGGATGGGTTACCTTGACCATGTCATTGATGCCCTGTGGTATATGGTGAAAACTTCATCAATCATCAGTATGTCATCCTTTGAAAATACCCTCCGAGAGCCCCACAACAGAGTTCTGGGTTTGCCTTAAAAGCTCAGCTCTTGGATCAAGTGTTTGTGCTTAGTCATCTTAGTCTCTAGTAGAACAAACATAACTGGCTTATGCAGCTTCACTATCTCAGCATAGTGCCTCCTAAATTCCCCACTATTAGCCCTTTTAGTATTTCAAATTATGAAATTCATTAACACCTAGACTATGGTGGTGACTTACTTTTAAGCCATTTGCTTTTCCCTTTTGGGAAAAGGCTCTCCAAATTCTCCTTCAGAGGATTGCTCTTCTGCTGCAGTTGTGTGGGGTGGGGTTCAAGTCCATGGCGGGGTTTAGCTTTGCTGGTGAGTCTCCTGAGCCTTGTTCTAAGAGAAACCTTAGGCTTGCTCCGCACGTTACCTTATCCTTGGAGAAATTGTACTGTATCAAACTGATACTTAGGTTTCTTTTAAACGAACAGTAGGATTTTATATAAATCTATAACCCTACTGATAATTAGGGTAGATTTTTATTTATGAAATAAATTGAAAAAAGTATTGAACCGTACAATAAATTTACATCTGAAGAATATATTTATATATTAAGTTTAAAAATAATAAAGCAATTAAATTTTTCTTGGGCCTTGGAATTATGAAAATAATTACAAGCCAACAATTAATTAAACTCAAAATTCCAATTCAGAAACTTATTATGCTACTCCTGTTGAAACTAAATCATTTCTAGCATATTCGTTTGTAAGACACAAGGTATTCTAGCGATTATGAGTAGCAAACTACAATGTATTGAATATGTTTTCTTTTGTATGATTTAGATTAATCTGTTGAATATTTAATCTTCTATAGACTGTATTCTTGAATTCCAACTTGGTTAATATTTTTCGATTCGTGTGATTTATATTTTTTTTGTATTTGTTTAGTTTCTTTTGTAGAATAGTTGATGGATCTATACTCTGACCATCTTTCATAATTTTTTAATTCATCACCCTTTAAACAGTAAAAATATTTAGAGAATTTTTCTAAGTCCTATAAAGGTGCATATGTTATCGCATGCTACATCTACTAGTGACTTTTACAAGACATTTAAGAAAAATACCAAAAAATAACTGAACTTTAGTGAATATCGAAGAGAAATCAATATGATTGGAATAATTTCGAAAAATTTGATTTTGGTTATACACAATAAAATAATCGAAAATTAGTATAGAAAAAAATTTATAAGACAACTGACCGAACTGAGCCATTGACACCCATGCACTATGCCGATCCCTTGAAAACTTAAATATTAAACTAATTGGAACATGAAGTAAAGTCTTAAAACTGCCACCGTTCCAAATTCAAACTATTTAAATCTAAATTGTGACAATTAATTGATCGATACACTTGCCGCAAAATTCTGCTATGCCTATATATTTGCCCCAAGGCCTCAAGACAAAAATACTTAGATGCTTACAAGCGAAAAACGATAGAATCTGGTCTGGTGTTTTGGAGATTACTAGCACTCAAAAACAAAGAAGTATTGCATGGACCGCCACTTTAACTGGGAAAAAATGCTAAAAGCTTAGTTAAGATCGTCATTCAATTGAAGTAGTGCCAAGGCCCCAATACAAAACAGGTATATATATGAATCAAGTTTTCCATTTTCATCAGTATATAAATTTGAAACAAACTCAAGTAGTTCCCTCACAATCAAATATCATAGAAATTAATTCTCTTTTATAGTGTTTTTTTCTTTTAACCCAATATCTGATCTTCACATGGCTTCCTTTGTTTCAACATCAGCAGGTCCTTATGCCACCCTTCTTTACAGTTCTAATGAAACACAATGCCACGTTATGCAATTCAACCTTGGCAAAAATGTAAGTCCACCTAATTTTGTGCTCTCTATTTTCATCCATTTTTATTTAAAATGGATACAACTAATTATATACACTGATATTGCAAAGAAAAATATTATTATTGCTTTTTAATTGGTTATCCTAAGAGTTGCCAGTAAATACACTCGCAGTTTGGTTCAAAAGAAAGTGTAAGTGGGCTTAGACTTGTGACAAGCATTCAAATCTTGAGAGCAGCAGCAAAATCACCCAAATTCTCCCATGGTTTCAAGAATCAAATTTCATGCTCGATTGTAAGACACTGAATTCATTTTCCTGCGAAATGAATTCTGTTCTCTTTTCAGTTTTCTCTAAAACTAAACAATTTTGAAAAAATGGTATTTTGCATGCATGATGCATCATTTTCAGCAGGCTCAACCTGAAACTTTGGATATTGTCCGAAGCACAATTGCCAAGCAGCTTTCCATTGATGAGAGCACAGTGACTCCTCAAACTAAGTTTGCTGATTTGGGTGCTGATTCCCTTGACACTGTACGTATGTTCTACAAGATTAATATAGAGTTTCACTTTAATATTTTAACAATGTAAAAGAATTTTTATATTATCAGATCACTTAAAAGAGCTATACATAAAGAGTGGGATTATACTATCAGTAATATGGAGAATAAAGTAGATTAACCTACTACATGTCCACATTGACAGTCTGTGTATATAATTAAGTTAGTTGCTTTTACTTAACGTACACTGTCTATAAGGATATTTCAAGAGCTAATCTAATGATTAAGTTACGATCTAAAATTGAATAGGTCGAAATAATGATGGCTTTGGAAGAGAAATTTCAAGTGTCAATTGGAGAAGAGGGAGTTCAGAACATTGCCACTGTCCAAGATGCTGCTGATTTGATCGAGAAAGTGATGGCGGGTGAAAATTGATATGCTTCAGCCAGAACAGTCTGAAATTTGTCCAGTTCCATACAAGACATATATACTTGGCCAAAAGTCATTTCCTAGTTGGTAATTTTTTTTTGGTTGCTTCCATGACCAACCCCTAAACAGAAGCGAAGGTACACTTGGGCAAGGGTAGTCATGAACTGACCACCCTTTGTCAGAAAATTATACTATTTATATAGGTAAAATATTATATTTTAAAGGTACATAACATGTATTGAACACTCTTTGTCGGATTATTTTTTTACTTATTTCAAAGTTTGAACACCCTTATAAAATTCCTGGCTTCACCACTGCCCCTAAAGTGGGAGTTTCTATCCATCCTTGTAAGATTTGCTGTACCATTTATCAATAACAAGCAAATAAAAGTGTTTCCTTTATTATATTTTGGAGGTACATAACATGTATTGAACACTCTTTGTCGAATTATTTTTTTACTTATTTTAAAGTTTGAATACCCTTATAAAATTTCTGGCTTCACCACTGCTCCTAACGTGGGAGTTTCTATCCATCCTTGTAGGATTTTCTGTACCATTTATCAATAACAAGCAAATAAAAGTGTTTCCTTTGACTCTTTTCCTATGTTATGACTCATGCAAAGTTCTCTTTTCTTGCTTTGTCGTCGTCATTTCTCTTCGTCGTACTCTCAATTTGGTAGCAGCCAGCGGAATGGTCTTCGTTACAAGGGATCTGTTCATGAAAAAGGGAATCTATACTAGTTTTAGTCTTCAGCTTATGATACCGCCTTTGGCACCTTGATCATTTTTTCTAATAATATGGCATACAAGCAAGGCCTTTTCTTTCAAGGTTTGTAAACTTGCAGGAGAAAGTTCTGATGTTGTGGAAGTGGTTTTGCTATGAAGATAGAAATCTAGATACAGGTTTAACCGAATCAAGTTACTTTTGCTCAAACAGTATATTAAACAAAATTCATTATATATGTACACACTAAATTTAGATCTCAGTCATTAGCACTATCATGCTTCTAAAATTCGAACCCATAAAGTTGAAATCCTAGCTCCACCTCAAAAATTGGCCTAACCCTCATTCCAATAAGTATAAGCCAAAATAATAAACAAATTTCATGGCATTTTGAATATCGTAACGTATTCCTCCTTAAAGAAGTTTCCTGGCGCTACTCGCTTAAGCAAATACAAAATTGTTCCTGGGCAGGAAAAGTTTGGGTTACCCAGCTAAGATGCGATGTACAAAACCTCATACCTACCTGCATCTAAGTAAAAAGGTCCCAGGGACGCATGCAAACTCGCGTTCTATCCCACCCAAAAAGAAGACGAAAGACAGTCAATTCCACAAATGTTCAATTTATAATATTCTAGACCACAAAACCAACAAATTAAAAAAACCTTCATGCTTAGGCAGTTCTGGGCCAAGTGTCTATCGGAAACGGTCTCTCTGTCCTCACAAGGTAAGGGTAAGGTCTACGTACACCTACCTTCCCCAAACTCCACGGTGTGAGATAACATTGAGTATGTTGTTGTTGTTGCTCGGGCAGCAGAACTAGGAAATGGGATCTCCCTTCTTCCAATATCTCAAAAATGCACCATCACGGATCCGCAGGTCCAGCACATTTTCGAAATGATTCCAACTTGAGAAGCAAACTCTAGTAGTTCTTCGAGTTAGTGTTACACCATAAATCAGGTAAATGAAACAATCAGCACTGTCGATACTAATAGCAGAGTTTCTTACATGAAAGCTTTAGCTCATCCGGCAGACCATATATAATGGGCACATCATCACTTCCAATGTCCTCGGAGAACGTTAGCTCAGTGGACCAAGAAAACTGGAAACAAAGTATACTGATAAAAATGGAGGATCTGCAACCAGGAATTTATGGTGCAACTTGCAGGCACATAAGAAACTGTGTCATGTCAAACTGAAAGCAGTAAAATGTCAATTCAACCTTATTGGCTTGTTATTTAGTAACTTGTACCTAAGTTGCTCGGACTCGGGTGCGGGCATCCGATATGGGCACGTATTTGAGTGTCGGATTTGGCAAAATCTAAATTTTAGGATTCGGGGATGCAGATCAAGGTATGGATACAGGTGCAGGAATTCGACTAAAAAAATTCAAAATTATAAAAAAAAAAAGAGCTATAAAGAGAAAAAGTAAGTCATTCAAGGCCATCCACCAACTCTCCATCTATATCACTGCTACTGTCTACTAGAAGTCCGAACTCAGAAAACGACCCCTTAAATTCTTGATTTTTCTCAAACACAAAGCAGCAACTATGAGACAAAAGTAATACAATTTAATTTTGAGAAATCAAAATCTTAATTTCCCCCCAAATTTGCTGATAGACTCAGGGCAAAGTATCCGAAGTTAGTTGACCGAATCTGGAAGTATCTCGCTCCCACACCCGCTCCCATCCCGTGTCGAGACGGTTGCGGCACCAAAAACGAAGAGTATGCACAACTTAGACTTGTACTTTATAGAATCACTAGGTATAATGTTTAATAATTGGCATGTAAAAATAGGTCATAACACCTCATCAATTAATGAAAAACCAAGTAAAAGCTATAATAAGGTTTACTCTCCATAAGTAACTGCTTACGTAATTCCGTTGGATATGAAAAAGGTGAACAAGTTTGTTAATTCTCTGAAATCCCAGTCATAGGAAGTAAACTGCACAGTTTTAAATATGCAGTTAGAAGTATTTATCTATCCTGTTCTTAAGTTCTTTACCTATGTTGTTCTTCGTTTTCCACATTATACTTGTGCAATAAACACCAAAAGCAGCCACAAAATAAAGAGCTCACACCACTACCACTCTGAAAATGACATTAAATGTAATGCAACTAAAACTGATATATAAGAAGGGAAAAGGGACAGGAGACAGAAAACTGTAGAATGTCAATTTGAGCTTTCTGATGCAGCAGAAATCAACAAATAACACTAGCACCGCATGGCACAGATCAAAAGGATATTCCCTAGTAGTTAGCAGAACTCAAGATGATTCTATGTGCATAGACATATAGCTATTTCACCCTTTTATAAAAATTACCTCCATTCAGTAGAGCGCCTTTCATATTTCTTAACCTAGTGCATTTGAACACAACAAAAAAAAAACAGTGGAATCCCACAAGTGGAGTCTGAACACAAATATGAAAATAAATAAATAATAAATGGAATAAACAGATGAGAGCACTTTCTTTTTTCAAGACTGTGTTGGTCTATGACAGACACGTCATAGTAAGTAACTATCCTAGTTAAGATGCGACGGACCTGACTAACTATATTGTTGTTGATAGCTTTCAAGTGTTGATGGATCAGAATTAGGAACTACCAAACTTATCGAATTTTTGGTAGAACACTATGGAACATAGAGGTATAAGAAACTGAAAATGCAACATGCAAGTGTTGGTTCATTTAGATTAACATAGAGTAAGCAATCTGTTCAGATGTTATTTCCAACAACAATAAAATACTAGCAAATGGCCCCTTGTCATTACCTTAAATTATGCATTTTGCTGGACTTGCCGGTGAAGTTGCATAATCCAATCAACATAACCATTTGCACCAGCAACTGCATTCTCAGTTAGATTTGCAAGCAGGAAGTATCCTTCTCTAGGCTGTTCACCTTGTCTCACAAGATGACTTAATTGATAATAAGAGCTGTCACTTTCCCTGTACTTGTTAAGCAAGCCCATGAATTTTCTTGACATTTCATTATCTAGTTCTCGAAGAGAAACCTGGTTCTCAATGACAGAGAAGAATAACCACATTAGAGAATACTAGATAAGCAGATCGCAAGATTTATCTCAAATTATCGACAAAATGAAGGCCATTAAGGAAAAAGACAAAAAGACAGGCCATTCGGTTTAAATAGCCCAGGTTGTCAAGCTATGTTAAAGCTATTAAGAAACCAAACTCAGATTTTCTATAAGCACAACAATAAACTAGTTTTACAAATTCTAAGTAAGCAACATATTTCTGTTAACGGACATCAGTTAAGACAAAAGTAAGTTCCCTAAGGGATATATAAGATCCATCTCCATAGAGCTTGACGTTTCGGTTCTTTATTTTCATTTATGGAGGATTTATCAAGCGAAATGTTAACTGTTAGAATATGCCAAATATTGTTAGCTAGATCATCGATTATCAATTCCTAGATGCATCCTCCAAAGAAATTCTTCAACATTCAAGAGGGTTTATCCAGTGAAATTTACAATGAATCCAAATCTACGGATTATAGAAGAGAAACTACAAGGATATAAGTAATAGGACCTGGAATACCAATCTGAAACTGATAAAGAAAGGATGACACTCTAGTTGTTTGTTAGAATAGAGAAAAATGAAGACTAATGCTAATAAAGCAACTGAAAGATAATATGGTCATATGTAAATAGAAGAAGAGCATCCACACATGCAGATGCGTACAATAGATGAGCTTAGACCTGTCGGGTCGACCCGCGAACCGGCCCACATAACCTATTATAATTGACCCTTTAATCGGCTCATGACCCACGAAACATTAACCAGACCAACCCATTTAATTTAAGGTGCCTGGGCCGAGCTATAATATTTTGACCCACTGAACCGGACCAGACCAGCACCGGTAGCTGACCCATAGGTCAACCGGCCCGGACCAGCTTTCTCTCTCTCTCTCTCTCACACACACACACACACACACACACATATAAGTGATAAAAAACTGAATCCAAACATTTAAGGAAGAATATAGTACCATACACTATGAGGCGTCTTGTTGAAATAGTCGATTTCCATATGGTTTAGACTATTAGTTATAGAAATAGTCGAATTTCATATGTTTCTCATGTTTTAATATTAATAAAGTATGGTTTTTCTTTCATTTATATTCTAACTGGCTTCAAAGACATGTAGAAATTTCAAGTTCGTATATATGTATACAGTTTGAAATTTTTATCGTTTGGTAGTTTTAAACTTTTTTTTAATTAATTGGATTGGGCCCTAATGGGCCCGGGTTAAGGAATTGCGGGTTCGGGTTCGGGTTCGGGTCAACATGTTTTGATTATGGGTCAAATCCGGACCAGCCCCTATAAGAAAGTGGGCTGGACCGACCCAATTAAGGACCCACAGGCCAAGAGTCAACAGGGTCATGTCCGGGTCGGGTCGGCCCATTTAACAGGTCTTGATGGGCTTCACAGATAAAACCACTAAAACAACAACAACAACAACAACAACCCAGTATATTCCCACAAGGTGAGGTCTGGGGAGGGTAATATGTAGACGGGCCTTACCTCTACCCGAGAGGGCAGAGAGGCTGTTTCCAATCAACCCTCGGCGCATGAAAAAAAAAGGCAAACAAAAACAAAAATAAAAACAAAAACAAAAACCGCATTAGTTACTCCGTGGATCTCATAAAAATTATCTAAACATAAGATGCATATGTAATACCATAAATAACCAGACATGCAAAGATATCAAAACAGACCAGAAATGACTACCAAAAGAGAACACAAACTAATCATCTATGGGCGGCCCTACCACGCCTCACACCCCGGGAAAGGAGTATGAAAAATCTAGAAGCCCCTATCCTACAACCATGATACTAGACCTCCAGACTTTCCTATCAAGGGTCATGTCCTCGGAAATCCGCATCCTGGCCATGTCCTGTCTAATTACCTCTCCCCAGTATCTCTTAGGCCTCCCTCTGCCTCGTCTCACCCCGACCACCGCTAGCCGTTCACAACTCCTCACCGGGGCGTCGGGGCTTCTCCTCCGCACATGCCCGAACCACCGAAGTCTTGCCTCTCGCATATTCTCATCCACTGGGGCCACCCCCACCTTCTCCCGAATAACTTCGTTCCAAAACCACTAAAACAAATAGACGGAAAATATTTTTTCCATTTTCAACAATTTATACTTTAATCAGTAATTAAAAAGTAGCCCAGATTCTAACATTTAACCTACCAAAATTAACATTGAATTCGCCAGCGGGAGTTGGATAGAAATTCCCAAAGCTTGCTTTTTGGTTCATTCTGTACTATGAGGAGCCTTGCCAACATGGTATAATGAAGACAAAAACCGATGTTTTTCATGGTCAAAGAATGTTTTATCAAAACAAATGCAGGCCTTTTTTATTTCAGTCATCAAACTCATCTTTAGTATTATAACAATTAGATAGAAGAACTTCAACATTTTCAACAGTTATGGTGGTCAATAAATTTACCTTAGAGAAGTCAGCAGCAAAGTTTTCCCCAAGCAAATTGTTAAGTATATCAGGTGAAAGCATCCTACCGAACCACAAGATAAACCGAAAACCATCGTCACAGAGATAGAGACCTTGAGGATCTAAACTCCCTGCAGCAAGTGGAAGTCCATTCCATATGTCTATAGAATCCTCAGCCAAAGATGGTTTCTGGAAAAAGGTGATGCAGATTAGGTTTTAGAAATTCTTAAATATGACTAGATATAATGCAAAAGGGTATACAGAAACATACTTTTAGAAGATATTCATCTACACGAATCAACTGCGGATAAAGAAGTTTCAACAATGTTTTAACAGGCAAAGCCATCATGGTATATCCAGCAGTGCAGCGTTCATCAAGCTGAGCATCAGCATACCCATCACGGAAGGCTATCGATTTACATAATGCTAATCCATACAAGGGCAAGCACTTTAAAGATTCTGGATATATCATCCTTCCTACTAGGCGGTGTTGGACAGCATGGAGATTTCGATATTCTCTAAGAGCTTTCACAATCCGGACTTGAATAAAATTTCGAGCCTCCTCCAATTTACAGGTCAGAGCTTTCTCAATAGTTGCAGATAAGATAACCTCATACGTTAGACACCTAAAACTACTAAAACCACAGGCATTAAAGTCAAAGAACCAGATGCAGGAAAATATTAGCTTTAGTTGTACCCAGTCTCGTAAAAAGAGAAACAATGGCACCCGTATCAGCCAGGCGATACATTTCTCCTAAGTCTGCGACCACAGGTGCTGCTGCTGTGTGCACCCTAATGCGCCTTTCTCCAGAAGATGAAGTGTATATTTTTTATTTGCTGAGAATTGTTTCATGGAACCAAGAAGAAAGATAAATTCTCTTAAGGTAAGTTACTTTGTTTTCTAAAACATATACAAGATGTAGGACAAGCATGCTTTCACTATTTATATATTTTTTTTGTTATAAAAAAACTGAGTGCTAACAGGAAATCTAGAATTGCGTTCAAATTCTCTGAAGAATGACGCAGTAGCAGTTATTATGCTAAAGGATACAATAGGGCTACTTGGAAATAGACCGTCTGAGATGTAAGCAATGTTTCCTCAAGCGATAACTGCATTGCATATGCTTTATCACAGTCAACAGCTGGAAGTGTCATTAGATCAGTAGATCTCAGCATGAAGTTCCCATGATACGTAGTGGATCGAACACCTGAAAGAAAAAGGAAAGAACACTTAGTGTTCAATGATGGAACTTGTGTGTCTTGTGGGAGGAGACGAGGAGTACTATAGTAAGATAACCTTTTCCACATCTTATACGCATAACAGACTCCCAAGCAGTCTCCCTTGTAAGATCTCTGGCTAACTCATGATGTAACTTTTCTTTGTGAACAGCAGCTTGGAAACTTGGATAGTAATATACCTGACCACCTGTATACTTCGCAAGAGTCCCTAGACAACATAATTGAAAATCAATATACACCAATATCTCTTCAAGGGTCACATCAAACAAAAGAGTATCAAAGACTACAAATTACAGAGATGTAAGTTATTGTCAAAGAAGTTAATGCAGCTAAACCAATCACAGAAACAGGAGAGGTTTCAGTAAACTAAAAAGTAAGACAACATTTATACACCGAAGCTTTTTTAGGATGTTTTTGTTACAAAGATATTGCCTTGCTACTTACACTTATATAAAACTTAAAAGTAAAAGCACAGTTTATTGAAATTATCAAGGGAGTTGCCAAATCAGCCTTCTGCGCTGAACTTCTCTTAGAGGCCTTTTTATAAAGACCAGATTTAATTTGGCTAATTAAAAGGCCTCACATACATCGGCAAGTGAATTTAAACATTTGGAAAATCATTAGAAGGCGCAAAAACTAATGATTCACATCTTAAAATTATTAAACTATTTGTGTCTGGAATAGATGGTATTTCCGAGTTTTAGGCAGCGACACAGAAAAATCAATCAAATAAGTAGAGACAAGTGAAGAAAGAAAGCTAATTGGACTACATCATAGAAGAAAGTTCATAAGAAGTTTTGCTTTTCCGCTCTAGCTTTTTAGATGTTAGTCATAGTGGAAGTTCAATTACCTAATATAGATATATCAATAAGTTGTTACAGTAAAAGATCAACTACCTAATGTAGCTATATCAGTATATTTGTCGCTGAAACCATATACATTAACTGCTACTTGATACTTGGTGAAATCGGCAGCCATCTGTTTATAGAAAGGATCTTCTGGAGTTCTCAATGTATGCTCCTTATCAGTTCCATAAATACGAAGATCATCTCCTCGCAGCCTTAAGCGGCCAACACCTAATGATGGAAGAGTGTGCTGAAAGATAAGCAATTTACCACCAAGTTGACTCTGGAAGCAGAGAAGCAATATTAGTCAGTATGGAGTCAACATAAGGCAAAAAAGGTGATTTTACGATTGACTAAATTTGGACAGCAAACTTCTCAGGCACAAAGGACATAACTCAATCAGCAAATCATGTACAGAGATGGTAGAAAGAAGTCCACGCACCATAACCATGAAGGCTGCTTTAAGAGCTGGACCAAATGCTGATTCCACATTTACACTCTCCTGGAACATTGAAGGCAAGCTGTCCAAAAATGCATCTACCACAGTTCTTGATTCCGACAAATTGACAAGGAGATCATCTGGCAACGGAATAAATACATCGTCCAGATCTGACATCACGATCATTTGTGGCTGAGTCAACGATGACTGGCAGAAGAGCAAAAGAACCTTATAATTTATACACTAGAAGGATATTAAAAGTATGCCCACACCAGATCACTTGCCTTCATATTATAAAAGTGTAATGTACTGTCATAAGTTATAACCCCGATCTGTGTTCTGGGAAAGCCAGGCAAATTGTCCAAACAACTCTTGATCGTTTGTGATACAACCTGAAAAAGATTTGTAAACTGGTAAAGAAAGAGACTAAAGTAAAGTGTGTTCTCAATGCGTTGTGTTCTGGTCTCATCCATAGTATTGTTCAAGCCATGAGTTCCTTTGATCAAATTTTGGTCTCTCATGTTCATTTAGAAGCAAACTTCTCAGTAGATTTTCTGTCTCACTTCGCTTACTGTTTCGGCCCAGGTGTCTAATTTCTTGCAGAACCTCATATGGCTTAGGCTTCTGGCTGATTCATGACTCTATAGGAGTCTCGTATATAGTTATATGCATAGATTGTTGTTTTGGTGGGTTCATGCCCACCTTTTCTTACCCCAAAAAAAAAAGAGTAAAGTAAATATGTCTATGAAGCTTTAATGGTTTAACCTGGAGATTTTACACCCAGTACCATTATGAAGAGAAATTTGTAGAGATTGAGATTTCAGCCTTGTAGTTGCAACTCCACTTTGCATCACCTAGGTATAGGTTTTTTCCTTTTATTAATCAGTACTTAGGTATAGGGTTCTAATCCCACCAACGGCCTTTCCTCTTCCCCAACCCAGTTATTCACAGGGCCAACCCTACCCCAAAAATTTTAGAAAAGAAAAGAGTAAGAATTAGCTGACCTCAAGAATAACTAGCATTGAAAATTAAGTAAAAATTAATTAACTAAGAAAAGAACAGAGAAGTCCCTGTGACTAAACCTATATGGTTTCAGGTTCATATATTCCTCCGCTTCCGGAAAAGCATTCCAATATTTATTGGGTATTATAATGGGCAAAGTAGAGGTCCTTATCAAAAAATGGACAATATGAGGAGCATCAGTTAGTGAGCAAAATGAATACAAGGAGGATAAGTTGTCATAAGTGAATTAAAGTATGGACTGACATGCTTTTCAGTTAGATGCAAGTTGCAAAGCTTGATAACTACAACACAAATGCATACCTCGAGCATTCCACTCTTCACAGCAGATACAGATACATCGATCAGGAAAAAGTAAAGTGGAGGCATTGGAGGCCGGACCATGTAATCAGTGGGAGCAATGTACTCCACGCTCCCCTGGGTAAGTTCAGGCCTTTGATCCAAATCGATTCTTCTGCCACTGGCATCCAAATGGGCAAAATATTCGCGAGGAACTGAGCATAAAGAGAATGATGACCCAATGCACTTCAAAATAGGACAAGTGAATCTACTCCTATATACGTTACGGTAGCGAAGAGAGAAATCTGCAAATTTAAAAAGAAAAAAAAAACACAACTGCAACCCAGCTGGAAGGTTTGACACGGAATGGAACATCAATATGAACATACACTGAGATGTTAACCTAACAAACTAGCCATATCAGGCCATGACCACTTCAGCAGTCACAAATAGAGAGAGGGCATTGGTTGAGTTTTAACATATAGCAGCATTTACAATAATAGGTGAGTGAAAAGCTGAAGAAAGACTAACAAAAGCAGTGTTGTCAAAGGCGCGCTTAAGCCCTGAAGCGAGGCTCAAAACATGTTGGACGCTTTGCCTCGCTTTGTGGGCACTTTAGTATCGCATCAAGGCTCTAAAGCATACTATTCCTTGCCAATGATATAATCATGAAAAAGCGACATTAAACAATTGATATTTCACTTTATCGTATAATTTTTTCCCAATATCTTTGTCCATATATTATTTATTCATGCTTATAATTATTATTCTTGGACTACATATACATATTTTCAGTTGCGCCTTTTTTCATTAAAGCCCACACTTTATTTGCGCTTTGCGCTTAAAGCCCCAACGGACCTTAGACCTTTATTGCGTTTTTTGCATTTGATAACACTGAACAAAAGATGCAAATAAGTGGAAAATACCTACTTAGAATATGTAAGGCAACATTATGAAGAAAAAGCCTCTTAGTTTAACTAGTTTTAAATTTATCTCTGAATTCACTCCATAGATCTTAGAGTATCTACAGTTACTAAATCAAGGTCATCTTGTGAGTTGTGACATTGCAACCCTTGCATTCCCATAACTCATGTACACAAAGGCATAAGTGTAGAAGGGTGTGACGCTTCATTCCCATTAACCCCACTTCTCTCTCACTCTCTTTCAGTCCCCACTCCTTCCATCCTACCAAACATTGGAAAGCCAATAAGTACAAACAGGAGTTCACTTATAGCCCGTTTGGCCAAGAAAATCAGCTTATTTTTGAGAAGTGCTTTTCTGTACTTTTGATGAGAAGCAATATGTGTTTGGCTAATTAGTTTGAAAAACACTTCCGAGCAGCAATTAGTATTTGGCCAAGCTTTAAAAAACTGCTTCTAAGTGTATTTTTCTCAAAAGTGCTTATCAAAAAAGTGCATTTGGAGAGAAGCTACTTTTTTTTTGCTTCTGCTTCTCCTCAAAAGCACTTTTTTTTTTCCTTCCAAAAGCTTGGCCAAACACCTCAATTTTTTGCCAAAAGTACTTTTGGCAAAAAAAAAAAACACTTTTGACCAAAAAGAAGCTTGGCCAAATAGGCTATTAGAATTGTTACTCCCTCCGTTTCAAATAGAATGAACCTATTACTATTTGGGGACTCAAAGTGTCAAACCAAATTTCTTTGACCGTATTTTTTGCAAAATAGTTTATAAATATTTTGAATTGTTAACTATTGTCGCTTATAGTACTTTTTATGTAGTTTCCAAAAATGTGGATTATATTACAAACAGCTTAAAGAATCTATGTCCGAATTCACACTGAAATTAGGCAACTTGACCCTCGTACTCCGAAAAGGTTCAAACAAATTGAAACGGAGGGAGTATAAAATATTGGTGGACTTGACCTGTCTTTGCTACACAATATTAGCACTTTTAAGCACACCAAAATCAGACGATACAGCTTTAAAAAATGTAATAGAGAAGAGATTTAAGAGTGGAATCAATACTGAGGAGTTGACAACACTTACCATCATTAAGCAATGCACATAAGTTACATCGCCACTTTCTTCCGCTGTCTGTAAATGTCACATACGGATTTACATAAGTCCGGCACCTTTTGCACCGTATGATGCCAGTTGGGGCAAAATTAACTACTGGAACTTCTTCCTGAATAAAGAAATTTTGCGGATAGAGCAATAAGCGATTTGCACAACGAAATAAAGCTTTCAGTATCAAATATGTAACTGTTACGTTTCATGGATACAAACCCCATTAGGAGCTTCAGCAAGAGGAGAAACAACTGCTCCAAGAGTTAAGTGCCACCTTGAAGCCAACGACTGAGAATTTGGTATGCCACTAGTCGTTAGTCTCAAATATCTTGAACAACAGTTCATCGGATACATCTCGGACAAAGGGTTCTGTTCCAGGTCACCTTCCAATGGCCTTGGTAGAACTTTAGAATCAAGCCCCGGATCAAATGATCCTGGAACAGACCCAACAGAGAAGGAACTGAAATCTTCCACTAAACCCTGCATAACTGCTGTAGGAGGTCTAGACCCTGGATGCTGCATTTGTTCCCTTGAGCTACCCAGTTGAGATGCTACTGATGGTGGAGCTGCATAGCCTCCTTGTTGGGCAAGATAGGGGCTAGATGTTGCTGCCATTGTCGGAACATAACCACCTTGCTGAGAAGGAAAGGCTAAAGATTGTCTTGGTTGAGCCTGTGTGCCCGCTGTATTTTGATGACTCATATACCCTGGAAAAGCAGATTGAGAGCCAGATCTGGCAGCAGGATATGCTGGACCTGCTGGTGGTGAAGATGGATGCATGGTTGCCCTGGCAGCAGAAAACTGGGTATCTACGGGTAACCGAGGAACAACTGCACCGGGTTGCACCATGCTCGCACTTTGAGGGGGGAATCCCATCGGAACATGAGGAGGTTGGATTTGGGGATTAAGGGAAACATGAGATGTTGAGAAGGGACCCGAAACGGGCCTAACTGGTGGTCCTAAAACAGGTTGGCCTGCAAGTGAAGTGCGTGGTGGAGGTACCCCAGCAGTAGAAGAAAATTGTGGTGCTGGAAAGCGTTGGTAAGGGCCAGCAGCTGGTGGTCCATATGGAGATGCAGATGTTGGAGGTGGCCTGGCTGCATCATTAGGCATACCTGATGGCATTGTTCTAAAAGCAGAGGCCTCAGTTCCAACCATGGCACCAGATGCAGAGGAAGGAGACGCAATCTGGGAAGAACTAGGAGAAGCATGCCGAAATGCAGAAGCTTCGGATCCAACCTCAGGGCCAGATGATTGAAAGGGTGTTGAACTTTGCGCAACACTAAACGGAGAAACAGGCCTCGAGGGAATGGCAGGACCATTAGAATATTCAGTGCCCATGTTTTCAAAGAACTGTTCCTGTTAAAATACTAGCAGCAACAAACAAAGATGTCACAGAAAAAGTACAACTGGACTTGTACATTAACTAAAGAGCAGGTGTTCCAAGATCCCAAGACTCAAAAGAGGAAAAAGGTATACCAAAAAAACAAGAAGCTATTGTTTAAACAGTAACACATTAACATTAGAGCTAAAAGCACATAAGAGCGAGAAGACTCATTGAACTTAAAGCAAAAACTGAAGTGCAAGCTTCTTCAAAGTGAAACATAAATTTTCAGAAAATACAAAAAATAGCATCATGCATATATAAAATTGGTATGCTTATTCATAGTGGAAATAAAAAATACTCATAGTTTTCTGACTGCAGGCACTGCTGAATGAACTCTGAAAATGCTGGAAATTTGCCACACCTACAGAGAGGGTAATGGTGGCTGATTTACTGACAGGATTAGGAAAGACATTAGCCTATGAAAATAGGCAGGATTTCGGTAATCTTTGATCCCTCCAAACTTTACTTCATCGCACTTAGAACAAGACTCTTAAGGAACTATAAATTTTCATTCAATTCCATATTGTAATAACTAGGTTTACTTTTCAATAAAATTTCTTCGTTTAGCAACAAAAAAAAAATTGTACTTAGCCATTAACATCGCAATTAAAACCGCTAATCTCAACATCAACATAAAGTAATGACAATATTAATTCTCAAATTTAACATTATTAATATGTGCTTTTAACAAACCCACACAAAGTAAACTTCAACTGCAAAACTTATTTTCAATATTCAATTAACCAGACAAAAGAATTACTTGTATCTTTAATTTCATAATTTGATTACTTTAGGGACTATACAAATAATCAGCTTTAGCAAGAGTCGCCTTTTATTTTCCATGCAATCCGTTTACAAAATCCATAATTGGAGAATAGAAAACAAAGCAGAAAGCACACAAGAAAACGATAAAAAGAACTATAGCAAGAGAGAGTATAAGAGAGATGGAAAAGAGAAAACCATAAGAAGAAGAGGAAGAAGAAGGAGACTTGCACAGCAAAGGAAAAACGAAGAGACATCATAATGAAGAAGAAAAGTCAAACTAAGGGGAAAAAAAGGTAAGGTAATATTTCATCGATGTTTTGGAAGTAATGAAACCCCGTATACAAGTAGTATATCAGAAGCAAAAAATCTACACCAAAATATGGATTTCTACAAAAGACAACCAATTGTCTACACAAATTTTGATCTCATCGGTGCACTAAAAGCTTATCAAAAACAAAAGAGATGTCCTAATCTGTGCAAGATCATATTCCATCCCTTCAAAGTTCATATGTTCCTTTCCCTCCAAAGCACCCACATAAGTGCTAGTGAGTCTACATTCCACGCTCTACATTCTCTTAGTCTAAAATCAAACCAAGAGAAGCAAAGAAATTATAGAGGTAGAAAAGGAGTCATCTCAAAATTAGAGCAGAATAAGAAGTGGGGGATGAGAATACAAGTGTAAGGAGAAGATTCCTATCACTTATAAATCAAAGAGCTTTGAATTTCTAATATTCTATCTCTTTTATTTTCATCTTTTAAAGTCATCCAAAGATGAACATCCTTCTCTTTTCAAGTGTATTACCTTGCACCTCATAATTTCTAAGGAGGTCTGGTTGACAAAGTTTGGTTTTCATTTCTTGAGTCAAGAGTAAATATTCCCTGCAGCATGCTAATCTGCGGTTACTTGTGATTCCAACCTGAAATGCATTGCCCTCTATAAAATCTTATCACTGCACCTACGATAAATGATGGTTTTGCATCGCTCTTTCGCTTAAGTGGAGCGGAGCGATCACTTTTAGTAACTGTTTTCAGTTTTTCCCATTACAGTGAGTTTGCATAGAAAATACTGAACTGCTTTGAGATAGAGGGAAAATGGGTGAATGCTTAACTGTGAAGGTGATGCTAAAAGATCGGTTTCATTTAATTTAGCTGGTGCTCTGCAAAGAAGAAAATACACAAGTTGCCTGTAGAAGCTAAATCTCACAGGGAAACACTTGAACGCCATTCCAGGTTTGCCTCTATTCTGATATCTTCCTCTAATCACACCGCTCATACTGTTCCACTGATCAATATCCAAGATATCAGACCAAGTATACAACAAGAACTATTACCACTTCTATGTCTCAATCCCGAACTAGTTGAGGTTAACTCTATGAACCCTCATTATCCATTCAGCTCCAGTCCATCAGAACACTTTTCATCCTAATACCCAATAATTTCTCTTCTACTACAAAAATCATAGTGTCTTTACATTTTCTACTGATAACTTTTATTTCACAAAGTTATTTATTCCAAATAATAGAAATTAAACAAAACCAGCATCACCAATCAACATACCCAGTAAAATCCCACTAGACTAGCATTACCACCTGAATAAATTACCAAAACATATGTATTTTAACTAAACGCAGTAATCATGTGAATTACCAAATTCAAATATTCAGCAATATGGTTAAAGAAAAATCGCAATTAGCCTACAACTAACATTCAACAAGTCTGACTGAGATAAAATCACATTAACAAAATTAAAAGAAAATCCGATTTTGATTCCAAAAAAAAAAAAAAAACACAGTGCATAGTTGAAGCTAATAAAACTGGCATACCTATGAAAGAATTTGGAGTCAGGTTGAATTAACGTGATTAAAGATCTCGCCGTGAAGTCGCCGGGAAAATGTGGAATCGGAGTTGAGAGAGCCGGCGATCAGCTTCAGCGAGATCGAAGTAGCGGTCAAGTCTCCAAGAGTTAACAGTTAAAATTTCGGCAGCAAACATTATTCTTTACGTAAATGAATTCAGAAGATCCAAAACACAACTTGGAAAGAAAAATCAATAATAATAATAATAATAATAATAATAATAATAATAATAATAACAACTATTATTATTATTTTATTATTATTATTATTATTATTATTATTATTATTTTATTATTATTATTATTATTATTATTATTATTATTATTATTATTATTATTATTATTATTATTATTATTATTATTATTATTACTGTCCTTATCGTCCTTGTTGTTTTTATTAACCATAATAAATCTGATAAAAATGGAGCAAAAGTTATAAATTTATTATGAGGAGTTAGATTAGTTGACTAGACTCTAAGAAGTAAGAACGACTATTAAACTATAAGAAAGTTATATATTTATAGCTTTTATATTTGTTTTCGAGTACTCGTGAACGGTGAATCTATTCTTATGATATTTAAAATGTTTTTATTTTAGTATTTGTAATTCTTTTAAATTTTTGCTCAATGCAAAGAAAAAACGAACGTTAAGCCTTTATTTTTACGTAAAAGGGTTAAATATGCCCCTATACTATTGAAGAGGTCTAATATTCTTTTTCGTTATACTATTAATCCAAATATATTCATAACGTCATACTATCGGTCTAAATATATTCCTGAATGATAAAAGTGGTACAAACATACGCTTCCTCTTCCCTGTGACAATATTCCATTGCCACCTCACTATTACACTCTCATTTTCATGCCTTCCCCACAACCTTTCTTTCCCATTCATTTGAAGAAAAATTACAGATCATACATATACAAACAAACTATATCAAAAGAACTGCTAACAACTAAAGATAATAAAAAATAATGTGAACCGAGAAATTTCTAATTTTGCTACTCAAAATCCATGCTTATACGAACGAAAATACATTTTATTTTATATAAAAAAACTAAGCAAAGATACATGCAAACTAGTTTAAGATTTCAAAATTGACCATGGTGAGAAAGAAAAATATCCTAGACACAAGAGTTAATTTTTTTGTTTCTTTCTCTTCAACCACATATCTGGAATGCTGCCATTTTTTCTCTCTTTATGTTTTATGTTAAAATGAAAGTGCTACTAAATTTTTCCTAAATAGGTCTTACAAATTCAACCACAATACAAAGAAATGCAAAATAAAACACAAAATTGTAAGTTCAAGTAAAAGGTACGTACAATTCCAAGATTGGTCGGAGAAGCGGCAGGTATATTTTGAAAAGCAAGTGGAAATATAAGTAGTGAAGTCTTCAAAATAATGATAGAACTTCTAAGTAATTGAACTTGGTAGTTGCAAGCAGGGTGAAATGGTGAGGTAGCAATCAAATGTGTTTATAGGGGAGGTAGTTAACGGAGGAAAGGTAGGTTTGTACCACTTTCATAATGTCAGGGATATATTTGAACCGATAGTATAACGTTTGGGGTGTATTTGGACTGATAGTATAACGGAGGATAATATTAAACCTTTTTCAATAGTATAAGGACATATTTGACCCTTCTCCGTTGTTCTTGTTAAGATTTAGAGGTATGAATTTTAATACACTTCTAAATATTAATGTGTATTAAAATTATAGTATATATATATATATATATATATATATATATATATATATATATATATATATATATATATATATATATATATATATATATATATATATATATATATATATATATATATATATATATATATATATATATATCAAGATGTTGTATTAAGATCTAAATACTTAATAATTAAGATTGTTTGTTTTCCCTACATCTGAACGTATAAACCTTGTCTTTATTTAAACATTGATAAGTATAAATTCAAATCAAATAGTAGTAGTTAATCTAATAATATATTAATAAAATATATTTAAAAATTATATGGCAGTTGATGGTGACGATGGTTAATAGTGGTGGTTGTGAATGCCGACTGGTAGTGACTAGTGGTGGTGTTGGTTGATAGTAGTCGCTTATGGGTAGTAGATAGAGGGTTACATTAGTGGTTAACGATGGTAGTTGATGGTGGTTGTGACTAATAAGTAATGGGTGATATATAGTGGTCGTTGATAATGGTTGACTAGTGATTATTGTGGTATTGATGGTTGGTGGTGATGGTTGCAAACAATAGCTAGTGATAGCTGTGAGCACGTTGTTATACCCCATTTTAACACGGGTTAAACTAGAGTATAACATATTAGTAATTCTGAAGGTTTAATTAATTAAAGAGAGTCGCCACCTAATTATTTTAACGGTGAATTAGGACACCAATTTTAACTCAGTAATGGTTAAAGTTAACTCTGTTTTACGGTCTACTTAACCTTTAAGAATATGGGTAAGGGTTCTAATTAATCCTATAGGGAAGGTTATTAAAGCACCCTATATGATCCGTTAATAATGGTTAACCGGTCAAACTTAGGTTAATTAAGGCTAAGTATTGTAATATAATTAAAAATATATTAGATTCTAAAGAAAAGGATAAACAAGGGACTGAATATTTATTAAATCAATATAGTAACGTTAAGTTTGGGCTCAAACAGTAGTGTACTTGAGCTCTTAATCAAGATTTGTGAAAATTCTTTCTTAAACTGATTTGAGCTCTCGTTCAAATACTATCCCGAAGTTAATCTATGTTAATATGTTAACGCCAAATGTTTACAAGAGAAATCAGACGAGTAACTATTAACTCAAAATATTTTTAAGGAAAGTAAAGAAAACAATGCCATCTTGAATATGTAATAGGAAAAGGAAACGAAGATGGCCAACTCTATGCGTTGTGAAATACTACTAGTTTCCGTTCATAAGAAAATATATAAAGCAGAGTTATCAATTTTACAAAGTTGGTAGAATGGAGATAAGCAGTTTTAAAAACCCATAGTTGATTTTATAATACATTAGCAGACTTAATACTTGGTATTTGATGCATGTCACAATTTTAAGAGCTTAAATTAGGTGTGAGTGCTATATGATAAATGAGTACTTTTATCATCAAAATCTACACCATTAAATAAAACTTAACTATGACTATGTAGTAAATTAAAATCTTAACACCAATCACACAGCTAAAGGATAAAAAAAACTAATTAATCGCACAACGAATAAGCAAATAAACGAAGCAGGAAGGAATTTTCATATTTATGGACATATGATGTAAGAACTGGAAAAGATGAGGATGTGCAGTCTCGATGAAGTAGCAGCATTGTTGAGTTTCATCATGAAACTCTTCGGCTCCGGTGTTCATGCAAAATATAAAAAGTAAATGAATTAGAGAGAAGCGTCTACTGTTCTAACAAGCTAAAAAAGTAGGAAAAGAGCAAAATTTATAAACTTGAAATTGAGTAGCTTTTTCTTGCATTTAGACACGACCAACTCACATTAATAGAAACATATTCTCAAGTAATGTTCCAAGATAGAAATGAATGACTAGATGCCTATATAATTGAACCAAACATACATGAACAGACGAGTATGTCACACCTCCCTTTTTACTACCCCATACTAGGAAAAGTATATAAATATGCTTATAGGGTATACCTCGACGTTCAAATACCCGAGACGGATATAATAACATGGAGGAAGGAGTTTTTCCATTTAAAGGACAATCGGTTCGGGATTTTGTTGTAATTAATCAGAGTCGCCACTTGGGATAATAATGGTGTCCCAAGTCACCGGTTAATCCCGAATCCGAGGAAATTAACTCTTTCAAAAATGTCTGCGAAGCAAAGATCTGGTTAAGGAACTCTGTTACCCGGGAGAAGGTGTTAGGCATTCCCGGGTTCCTTGGTTTTAGCATGGTCGCTCAATTGTCGTTCTCGACTCTTGTTTGACCCAATATAGATTTTAACAATATGTATGTGCTTTTGCTTTTAACATTTTAAAGAATTGCGACATCGCGAAAACGCACCTCGAGTCACACCGCAACTAGTACGCCTGTGACTTTTAGTACATTTCGGCTTTGCCGGGATTTGGGATTTGAGTTGCACCAAGTGCACACTCGTATTTAAGGAAAGTACGTTAAATCGTGCCTTAAATGGTCTATCGGCTTTTAGTTGTTTTGGGTAAAACTATGGAGTTAGTTAGTAGTCTTCCCGAGTCTAATTATGTTATAACATTACTAAGGGGGCCCCGTTGTTTGAATGTCAGGCGAGGCTCGTCCCAATTATTATTAGGGTTCAATCTTAATGTATACTACATTTTCTATACTGTTTTTTTCTTAATCGATTTCTAGTACTAAGCATTCCAGGCCCGTCTGATTCCTATTGTTTATTGGGCCTGGATTTTCGTTCACTTAATCAGACGTGCATTCGACCTGCCCAGGCCTTCGAGGCCCGAGCTGCTGTCTAGCTTCTGCTTATCAGCCAATTGGCTATACACCACAGTTCAGGCCCACGCCAAGTATCGAGCCCAAACCAAAATAGAACAACATTGTGAATAAATAAATGAAAATATACATTTGGGAACAATAAGAAATCAATAAGCATTTTATTTATCACCAGAGAAATCGGTACATAAGATAGTAATTCTAAATCAATTGTCTTTTGTACAGACTTAAAAACTATCACCACTATTAGTTTACAGCTAAGAATTCATACTAACGCATTTAATTACTGGTTAAAGGGTTTAATACCATAGCTTGATTATCTAAGGCTAAGTGATCTGATGATATGTACACAATATTATTATTGATTCTAATATGATTTAGCTTATGTAGTGTCACAGACCCAGTTGCAAACGATTTATCAGATCTTCTAACTATTTTCCTCCTTTTGGACTTATTTGTATCTACATACTAATTTACAGATATGATTAATTACTGATGCTAATACGGACCAAGCTTATTTGATATTCTTAAAAACGGTTTCACCTTAGTTGTTACTTCATCTGGTTATTCCTCTTTTAACCTACTCAAATCCAAATATTGATCAACGAATCAGACTAACTACGCGAGCATGACTGATGATTCTACTATGAGCTTGTTGTTATTGATTCATGTGAGGGCCATTTAACTTTGTATTAAAGGTTTTACCTACTTAACTAAGTGATGTGCTATCTATGACTATACTACTACTATAATACTAGCTATTACAATATTTTGCTTCTATTTTTATATGACTACATTCTATACTACCACTAAAGCTACAGATCTAAGCTACTAAAGCAGTAATATAAAAATGAACTACAGATTCATAGTGACAGATAATTAAGCATAATCTTCATGTTATTTTATCTAGATCATCAATACAACTTCACTCGAACAGAAATTGTACCTGGATAAGCAAAATGAAGCCGATGGGTCTAAGGGATTAAGCAGTAAGCACAGCAGTGAACTCAGACAGCAATGCAACAGTGGAATTGAATGCCAAATGAACAAGACAACACAGCAATAGCAAGCAGGAACCCCACAGCAAAGCAAGTAGAAATCCAGACCAAATTCGAGCAAAGAACCCAAAAATCAGAAGAAATCAATAAGTTCTCACTCGAAAAATCACAGAAAACACTACTGCTATATTAGTATTTTTTCTCTCTGAACTTTTCTTATCAAAAGTCAGCCCATATTTCACTCTTTTTGGGAGTATTTATAGGAATGGGCAAGGGCCGAGACTTGGGGAGAAAGTATGGGATTAAATCTCACTTCTCTCCCTCTTAAAATTATCAAGTTTTCACTTAGACCCCTATTTCAGTTATGAAATCCCTTCCAGCATGTGCTGGAAGGTTCTAAAAGATTCCTTTTAGGGCCTTTTACCAAAGTAACCTTAGGGGTTAAAGATTTTTACAGATTTTTCATTTTAGGGAAATCATTATACCCTTTAATCTCTGCAAAATTGCATAAATCAGGGGTATAAATGACTCCCTTAACCCTTTATGTTTCAAACTATTTACCAAATTACAAAATTGGTTCCCTTTTATACCCTTGAAGGCACTGTTGAATTACCTGACCTACCTAGGTCAGGTTTCAGCATTTTAAGACTATATTTAACTAGTGGCCAGTCCTTGCATTGGTATTTAAGGACTGGCCAACTCTACTTTAGGGAACTATTTCAATTTTAGCCTCTTTTAGTTCAGCTTCAGTTAATTAAAACCTTCTTATTTCAATTTTAAGCTAATTGCAGGACTAGCCTGCCTTATTATTAAGCTATCTAATTAATGGTCAATCTCAAGTTGAGACTTAGCCTGGGCAATTGAACCCAATTACTGAACATAGGCTTGGGCCCAAGCCTTTGTAGGCTTAGCCACCTGTAGTTCAGGGCTCAAAATTAGCCTTGGTAAGGCTGCATTTGCAAGCTTAACCATTTTCGCACAACCAGCCCCTTTTGAGGTGGACTGGTGTGTTAGGACCTTATAGAGTTGGTCAACCTTTGCAAAGTTGACCACTCTTAGGTCAATTATTGCCTAATAGCCTATCTTTGTTCATTTAAAGTTAATTAAACTAATTTGCAGGACTAGCCTGCTTTATTAAGGCATTCAGACTGTTAAACTAATGGCCAGTCTCAAGTTGAGACTTAGCCTAGGCAATTAAAGCCCAATTACTGAACATAGGCTGGGCTAAGGTCTTTGTAGACCTAGCTACCTAAAGTTCAGGGCTCAAATGAGCCTTGGTGAGCTTGTATTTGCAAGCTTAACCAGTTTTTGCACAACCAGCCCCTTTTGAAGTGGGCTAGTGTGTTTGGACCTTATAGAGTTGGTCAACCTTTGCAAAGTTGACCACTCTTAGGTCAATTATTGAACTTAAAGCCTATTTTTGTGATTTTTAGTTTAGCCTATTTCAAAACTAGCCACTTTATGAAACCTAGCACTAACAGCTACAACCAATTCACATAGGCATGATAGGTATTAACAGTGTTTATTAACATAAAATCATTACAAACATAGCCATTTCAACAGATAATTGCACACATAGCCAAATGAAATCAAATATTGTTCATTAATCAATTAAAACTCAGAAGAGGAGTTTGATAATGTTGAATCTTAACTAATCAACTAACATAACTCAAATTCATGTAGCAAAAATGTCAATTAACATTAATCAGGCTTAGTCACAATCAATTCATGTCAGATGACACACTGAAAAACCCCAAAACACTTAGAATTCATGGGCATAGACACATAGACACTAAATTCTCACAAGACAGTCAAGAAGAAATGCAACATGACTTATTTTAAACACGAGAGCAATGGACCTTGGCAGAACAATATAAGAATGGTAGTCAGAATCCTCTTTCGAGTACTAAACCTAGCTTTGATATATATATGTGATAGATAATAAAGAAAAGAAAAGACATGAAGAAATAGTGAAGAAGAATCCTACATCTATCATGTAAAGTAACAGAAGAAAGAATCAGGATCACTAACTCAGATTTCAGGAGATCAAAACCCCAATTTTAAGCATGCTATTTAGCAAGTAAGGAAAACAGAAGAGATACTATAAACTACCACAAGAAACCTTATTATAGGAGATGAAAGGGGATGGTGAATCAAACGGTTAAACCTGGCACTAAGATTAAACATGCTAAGCGACAGAAAGGACAGTCTAGCGATTATGAAACTCAACGAAAACATCTTAATATAAAGATAAGAAGAATAAGAGTCAAGCTAGTATTAAAACTTAGACATGCAGAACAATAGAAGAGAAGATAGTCAAGAACCCAGAAGATGAAGAAGAAAAAAGTGAATCAAGATGGATCTTTTAACTCAGAGAAACAGACAAACAGGAGAACAAATATGAAGATGAACGAAGTGAAAAGAAAACCTAGTTCTAACATAGATCTTTCAAACCAAGGCAACAAGAACAGTCAAAACAGAAGAATACCATGGAGATGAACAAGATGAATCGAAAAAACCCTAATACTAAATAGATCTTTCAAATCAGAGAAACAAAGCAGAAAAAATAACATAGGACAATATCACAGAAGAAAGATATGAACAACGAGCAAGTTAGAAAGAACCCCAGTAACAACAGATGAAGCACAGGATTTCAAGATAGAAAAACAGACAGAAATATCAAGACAAAAGTAATGAAACAAAAGGAAAACATGAATATGAACAGATAAAGGGAAGCAGATAAAGCACAAAAGGGGGCGAGGGTACTTAGCTTGCAGGGCCTGTCCCCTGAGCTTCCCCTTTCCCTCCTCTCTTTCTTTTCAATCTCGTCCAGACCTTTTCTTTGTTTCTTTTCTTATTTCTGCTTTAACCTTCAAGACGAAGCCTTTATGGCTTTTAGTTTGGACTGGGGGGTATACAGTGGGGTAAAGGTTAGACCTTGGCAAAGGGGTTTGGATTCCGAGTTGCCGAAGTTAGGTTTCCGGCGACACTTTTTGGGATATTCAAAGAGTTCAGGGCAGATTCGAAGGTGGTGGCTAGTGGGGTTAGGTAGATCAGTCAAGGCGGACCGATCGGCGTTGGTTTGAGGCGGTGATTCGTTTTTTGAGTGGTCACCGGTGAAGTTCCGGTGACCGGAGTTTCAAAAGAAGGGGGTCTATTTTTGGAGTTTTGATGGAGAAGAAGAAAAAGAAGAAGAAAAAGAATAGAGGAGCGGTTGGAGGGCCCGACGGCCACCGTGAAGGGTGGTGGACGCCATTGGCCGGCTAGGGTTGTGATGATGATGAAGACGAAGAAGACGGGAGAGAAGAGAGGGGTGAGGGGCGGCTAGGGTTAGGAAATTAGAAAAATGGCCGGCTCGTCCCGACCAAACTCTTTTATAGCCGTGGAGATTGAGGTGATCTTGGCCGTCCAATTGATGGAGATCAATGGCTACCAATAACGTTACTAAAACGACGCTGTGTCGTTACTTATGAGACCAAAACCAAGACCCTTAGATCAATCTAAAAGGACGGCCCAGATTTGATCTCGCAATTTATAATTAAACCATTAATTCGCCCAAATATCTCCACCGTTGGATTTAGCCTGTTGAACGGTGGAGATTGAATCTCATGTGTGGCCTAGACCGGATTTATTGGCTGATGCATTTGGGCCTTTAAATTGGGTTATGTTTTGGCCCAATGCTATTATGCCCAACTATTTTTTTTTTTGTATTTTCTGGTATTTAATTATTTTTTATGTATTTTCTTTTGTATTTTTTTTTTCTTTTCTTTTATGGAATATTATAAAAACCCAATTTCCTACTTACTCTAATTATTTAATATTTTTTGGCAATTTTCTACTATTTTTCCTAATTTTCACTACTTAAAACTATTTTTGCTAGTTTTCTTCTTAAAACTAATCAATTAAAACAAAGTAATTACCTAGCCTATTTTTTGATTTTTTCTAATTTCTAATAATTCAAACACACAAAGTGTAGCTAATTTCAAGCAAATCATGTAATTGCACTCAAAAAATATATTTATTTTAATTTTGGAACGGTTTGCCCGGTGCAAAAATCACGTGCTGACAGCTGCCCCTCTTTGCTCGGGAACACGAAGAGTTTCAGTGCAAAGACAAGTGAGAAGAAATGAGAGATTTTTGCACATTGACACATTCCGTAAAAGCATTTTGGAAAACCTTTTGACCGCACCCTGCTTTAGAGGTTGCCTACATATCCTGGGCTAAACAGGAATCAGGTCAGTGTAGTTCGGGAAGGTCTGGCAGTTTTAAAAAAACTACCAGACTCATTGTTGCATTGACACTGTTGAGACCTGCTGACTTACTCCTTATTACACCGGGGGGGAGAGAATATAAAATGAAGAAGCTATTCTAAGCTATGATCCTGCAATTACAATTGTTCCTAATCTAGCCTTTGTTTGCTTCTTCTTCTCTTTTTCTTGATTTTCGGTGATGCCGTCTCTTTCTTTTGTTAATTTTCTTTTCTTGCTTTCCTCTTTTTTGTTGATTTTCTTTTCTTGCTTTTCCCCTCTTTTTTTGATTTTCAATGATACTTCATGTCCTCGAGCTGAAGCTTGCTCAAAACAAAACAAAACAACAAACTTTTTCTTCTGCCCCAGTGTGGGCTTTTAGCTAACATAAAACCAAAATTAAACGTGCAATGCAAAAAAGTATTCCCTTGTTCGAAGGTGGGCGCCTAACAGAAATTAAACATGATATGCGAAAAAGTATTCCCTTGTTAGAAGGTGGGCGCCTAACAGAAAATTAAACGTGCAATGCAGAAAAGTATTCCCTTGTTCGAAGGTGGGCACCTAACAGAAATTAAACGTGCAATTCCTTGTTAGAAGGTGGGCGCCTAACAGAAATTAAACGTGCAATGCAGAAAAGTATTCCCTTGTTAGAAGGTGGGCGCCTAACAGAAATTAAACGTGCAATGCAGAAAAGTATTCCCTTGTTAGAAGGTGGGCGCCTAAACGTGCAATATATGCGATGCAGAAAAGTATTCCCTTGTTAGAAGGTGGGCGCCTAACAGAAATTAAACGTGCAATATATGCGATACAGAAAAGTATTCCCTTGTTAGAAGGTGGGCGCCTAACAGAGATTAAACATGCAATTTAGAAAAGTATTCCCTTGTTAGAAGGTAGGCGCCTAACAGAAATTAAACGTGCAATGCAGAAAAGTATTCCCTTGTTAGAAAGTGGGCGCCTAACAGAAATTAAACGTGCAATATATGCGATGCAGAAAAGTATTCCCTTGTTAGAAGGTGGGCGCCTAACAGAAATTAAACGTGCAATATATGCGATGCAGAAAAGTATTCCCTTGTTAGAAGGTGGGCGCCTAACAGAAATTAAACGTACAATGCAGAAAAGTATTCCCTTGTTAGAAGGTGGGCGCCTAACAGAAATTAAACGCGCAATGCAGAAAAGTATTCCCTTGTTAGAAGGTGGGCGCCCAACAGAAATTAAACGTGTAATGCAGAAAAGTATTCACGTGTTAGAAGGTGGGCACCTAACAGAAATTAAACGTGCTATGCAAAAAAGTATTCCCTTGTTAGAAGGTGGGCGCCTAACAGAAATTAAACGTGCAATGCAGAAAAGTATTCCCTCAGCCTCATGACTGGGGAGTGGATTTTTGAAGATGCTACCTTCCTCTTTTTGGTATTTTCTTTGACCAATTGTCTCTCACCTGTGAATTTCTCCACTTATTGGCAAACTTTCTCTTTTTGGTGTTTTCTATTTTTCCATATTGGTCACATTCACTTTAAAGTGAATAGTGACAATTTGTTCCTGCATGAATCATGAAACAAAATTTATTAGATATAAATTGCTGGCAACTGGCAACTGGCATCTGCCGTCCCTGCCTCTTATTGCTTTCCTCTTTTTTGCTTTTTCTCCCGCTGTGTGGCTTTTCAGCTGCTTCTCTCTTGCGAACTCTTTTTGTATTTTCTTACTTTTCCTTTTTTATTTTGTTTTCTTTTCCTTTGGCCATGTTTGCCAAACTTCTTATTTCCTCCTCAATTCTTCTTTCTTTCTGATCCAATTTTGTTTCAGATTTCGTCATCAGGAGCTGGTAGTTAGCTCTCAAAAGATAAACAATGAAATGCAGAAAAATGAAAGAGGGTAAGAGTGTTGTGGAGAGATGATAGAACTTATCTGGGTATTTGCTGGCTGATTCCGCTGACCATGCCATGTATTTAAACTCTGACCCAGTTCGTTCCAATCATTATTCTGACTCCGAATTGCTTTCAACCCAAACCGATACTATTTTTTGCTGCCTTTTCTCTTTTCCTGATAATCCTTATAATCGCCCTACGGTGCCTCGAAAGGTTTTCACCAATAGGACTCTCTCATTTATTCTCTCAACCTCACAATCGTCTCACGGTGCCGGTTAAGGTTTTCACTGATGAGACTCTCTCATTTTATTTCTCTCAAACTCACAATCGCCTCACAGTGCCGGTTAAGGTTTTCACCGATGAGACTCTCTCATTTTTTCATTTTTCATTTTTTCCTTTTGTATTTTGTTTTCTATACCACGGGTATTATCCGATGTCTTGCTCTTCCTTCATTGCATCTGTTATTATTTTGGAATTGATCAGAAGGTCTTTCTTTGGACCGTAACGTGACTTTTGGATGGGTTAAGAAAGAAAGGTATAAAGGCTCACAATTTACGAGGGTTCAAAAATATTTTCAACTCTCGGAATTATTCAATATAACTTCTGCCCCAGTTTCAATATGTGGGGAATTTTTGGATTTTTCTTTATTGTGACTGAACCTCAGAGAGGCTGCCTACGTACCCTATCGGGATCAAGTCAGACGTAGTTCATCCAACTTCATTAGTTAGATGGATTTCTTTTTGACTTTTTCCCGATTTCTTGTCTTTTTCTTCTTCTTTTTTTCTTTTCCTTCTTTTTTTCTTTCTTTTTTTTCTTTTCCTTTTTTTTCATTCATCAGTTTCCATTTTGCCAATTTTAATCGTCAATTTCGTTATTGCGCTATAAGCGATTCCGAGAGAGGGATATGAAGGAATATATTCATTAAGGCTCAAAGGGGTTGTCAATAGATAAAATGTTTAGATAGAGAATAAAACGCCTTCGTCATTTCAATTCCAAAATCACAACAAAATACAAAATATACAATTGAAAAGAAATCACACATAGTATCTTTTGACCGCATCTGAATTGATAGCAGTCTCTACGCACTTTCCTTCAACATCTGTTAAATGTAATGCCCCATTGGACAACACCCGTGACACTACAAATGGTCCCTGCCAATTTGGCACAAATTTGCCCTTTGCCTCGGCCCAATGCGGTAGGATACGCCTCAATACAAGTTGTCCGACTTTAAACTTCCGAGGTCGTACCTTCTTATTGTATGCTCTGGCCATTCTCCGTTGATACAACTGCCCATGGCAAACTGCGGCTAGTCTCTTTTCATCAATCAGACTTAGTTGTTCGAGCCGGGCTTTTACCCATTCTTCGTCATCTATTCTAGCTTCAGCTATGATCCGTAATGACGGTATTTCTACTTCTGCGGGTATAACAGCCTCCGTCCCATACACCAGTGAGTAAGGTGTGGTTCCGATGGAAGTACGCACTGTCGTGCGGTAACCCATAAGAGCTAAGGGTAACTTTTCATGCCATTGCCTGGATCCCTCCACCATTTTCCGGAGAATCTTCTTGATATTCTTATTCGCCGCTTCTACTGCCCCATTCGCCTTTGGTCTATAAGGTGTGGAATTGCGATGTGTGATCTTAAATCTCTCGCAAACTTCCGCCATGAGGTGACTATATAGATTGGCTCCATAATCTGTGATGATCACCTTGGGAATTCCAAACCGGCATATAATATTCTCATGCACAAAGTCAACCACCGCTTTCTTCGTCACTGCCTTGAACGTTTTTGCCTCAACCCACTTGGTGAAATAATCGATTGCAACCAAAATGAATCTATGCCCATTGGAAGCCGCTGGATCTATCGGACCGATAACATCCATGCCCCAGGCGACAAAGGGCCAAGGTGCAGACATTGTATGCAATTCATAAGGCGAGGAGTGGATTAAATCTCCATGTACCTGGGCATTGGTGGCATTTTTTCACGTATCTGATACAATCACGTTCCATAGTGAGCCAATAATACCCAGCTCTCAAAATCTTCTTTGCTAAGACATATCCGCTCATGTGGGGTCCACAAGCTCCAGCATGTACTTCATTCATAATCTCATCAGCTTGTTGTGCATCCACACACCTCAAAAACCCCAGATCTGGTGTTCTCTTGTATATGACTCCTCCACTGAGAAAAAATCCATTAGCTAAGCGTCTGATGGCTCTTTTCTGATCTGCAGTGGCCTACTCCGGGTATTTGCCAGCTTTCAGGTATTCCCTGATGTCATGATACCACGGTTCTCCATCCAATTCTTATTCCACAGCAAAGCAGTAAGCATTTTGATCACGGACTTGGATCTGGAGTGGATCTATATAAGTCTTGTCCGGATGATGCAGCATAGAGGACAGTGTGGCCAAAGCATCTGCAATCTCATTGTGCATTCTTGGGATGTGTTTGAATTTTATGAACTGGAATCTTTGGGACAACTTGTGCAAACAATACCGGTAAGGTATCAATTTCAAATCTCGTGTCTCCCATTCTCCCTGGATTTGGTCTACCAAGAGATCCGAGTCACCCATGACCAAAATCTCTTGAATACCCATATCAATTTCCATCCTTAATCCCAAGATACATGCCTCGTATTCGGCCATGTTGTTGGTACAAAAAAATCGAAGCTGAGCTGTGATGGGATAGTGTTGACCCGTACCTGAAATGAGTACCGCTCTGATACCAACGCCCTTGCTGTTGACGGCTCCGTCGAAGTACATTTTCCATCCTGGCTTCTCATCTTGTTCGATTTCCTCGACATTCATTGCCTCCTCATCCGGAAAATACGTCTTCGATGGCTCATATTCATCATCCACTGGATTCTCTACTAAGTGGTCCGCAATTACTTGCGCCTTCATTGTCGTACGAGTCACATAGATAATGTCAAATTCTGTGAGCAGAATCTGCCATTTAGCAAGTCTCCCTGTAGGCATAGGCTTCTGAAATATGTCCTTCAGAGGATCCAGTCATGATATCAAGTATGTGGTGTATGCTGACAAATAATGCTTCAATTTCTGAGCCACCCAGATCAACGCGCAACAAGTTCTTTCCAGCCGAGTATATTTCACCTCGTAAGATGTGAACTTCTTACCTGAGGTAATATATAGCTTGCTCTTTCTTGCCAGTCTCGTCGTGTTGGCCTACCACACAATCGAAGGAGTTGTCAAGCACTGTCAAGTACAAAATCAGAGGTCGCCCCGGCTCTGGAGGAACTAACACTGGAGGATTGGCCAAATATTCCTTGATCTTGTCAAAGGCTTCCTGACATTCGTCGGTCGATTTCACTACTGCATCTTTCTTTAACAACTTGAAGATCGGCTCACGTGTTGATTTCAACTGAGAGATGAACCGGCTAATGTAATTCAACCTCCCCAATAAGCTTATTACCTCCTTCTTGTTCTTTGGCGGAGGTAGACTTTGGATGGCCTTGATCTTCGATGGATCTAGTTCAATACCTCGCCGACTCACTATAAATCCTAACAATTTCCCTGAAGGTACTCCGAATGCACACTTCGCAGGATTGAGCTTTAGATTGTACCTCCGGAGTCTTTAGAAAAACTTTCTCAGATCCCTCACGTGATCTGGTTGCTTTTTGGACTTTATGATGACATCGTCCACATATACTTCAATTTCCTGGTGCATCATATCATGGAACATCATGGTCATTGCCCTCATATAAGTTGCCCCGGCATTCTTCAATCCAAACGGCATCACTCTGTAACAATACGTTCCCCAAGGTGTAATGAAAGTAGTTTTCTCCGCGTCTTCTTCGTCCATCAGGATCTGATGATAACCTGCATAACAATCTACAAATGAACCAATCTCATGCTTGGCGCAATTGTCGATCAATATGTGGATGTTTGTTAATGGGAAGTCATCCTTTGGACTGGCTTTGTTGAGGTCTCTGTAGTCCACACACACTCTGGTTTTTCCATCTTTCTTTGGGACCGGCACGACGTTCGCCAACCAGGTGGGGTATTTGGTGACTCGTATGACCTTTGCTTCAAAATGCTTATTCACCTCTTCTTTTATCTTTACACTAATGTCCATTTTGAATTTCCGTAACTTTTGCTTTATTGGCCGGCATTCAAGGTAGATAGGCAACTTGTGTACCACCAAATCAGTGCTAAGTCCGGGCATGTCATCATAGGACCAGGCAAAAATGTCCTTAAACTCGTGCAACAACCTTATCAATTCTTCCCTGAGGGGTGTCTCCAAATGAACACTAATTTTTGTTTCCCGGACATTATCCTCACTCCCCAAATTGATGGATTATGTATCACTCAAATTTGGTTTGGGCTTTTCCTCGTATTGGTTCATGTCCTTACTTATTTCCTCCAGGGCTTCCTCATACTCACATTCTATTTCACTATCCTCCTCAATTTCTTGTATGGTAATGCGACTGTCAGAACTGGGTCGAGAATCCTTCACGCATGACATGGCATCAGAATCAACACATACAGAACTGTACAGAAGAAAAAAGAAAATAAGGCAAAAAATGAAGAAAAGGAAAACTGCATTTCATTGATAAAAAGATGAACAAAGTTCGGGATACATTTTGATTTTTCTTTTCATGAGGGGGTGGGAGAACTACAAAAAGTAACAATTATTTTTCTGGGAAAGCGATGATGAAATTTTAGAGCTAACTACCAGGACTCCTTCCTGGTAGGGAAAGGAGTGGCTTCCCAATTGTTCAGCATGACGCCAGATCCCACAAACTGCACATCCATTTTGCTAGTGCCTTCCCCCACCTCAACCATATTCACATCCCCAAATATCTTCTCAAACCTCAGAAGTTCTTCATCAGGTCGGGTCTCGATGTACCTTGACACAACAGATGTCCGATATTTAGAACCAGGCTTGGTGAAGGTGTCGGATAGTTTGGGTATAGGCTTAGGCAGGGTCCAGTTCTTTTTGGCTTTGGAGGCTTTTCGGATGTCGGCATAAGTGGGTTTGAACCCTAAGCCGAAAGTACCTTTGTTTTCTGGTAGTTGAACCAGTTGGATAACTCCTTGCAAAGCTTTGCCCAGCCTTTTTCCTGGCGCAAACCCATTTTTAAGCATTTCCCTAGCCACCATCACAGTAGTAGGTGCTACCGTAGGGATCGGCAGTTTTTCTCCTTCAGCAATTTTGTTTACTGCTATGGTATCTGTCACCTGGTAGACCCAAGGTCCCCTATCTCCGTCAGCACCATCAAACGGCATCACAACATTGCAGGTATTTTCTTCCCCATGCACCACAATTTCTTGCTGCTTCCATTCGAATTTGACCATCTGGTGTGAAGACGACGGCACTGCCTTGACCGCGTGGATCCATGGTCGTCCTAGCAATAAATTATAGGACACAACAATATCCAACACCTGAAATTCCATAGTAAAATCCACAGGCCCAATGGTCATTTCCAAGACAATGTCTCCCAACGTGTTCTTACCTCCCCCATCAAATCCTCTCATATTTATACTGTTCTTCCGAATTCTATCCAGACTGACATTCAGCTTCCCCCAAGTTGATAGCGGGAAAATATTTGCGCTTGAACCATTATCTATCAATACTCTGGTCACCACCGACTCCTCGCTCTTTACCGTAAGATAAAACGCCCTATTATGCTCGGTTCCCTCAACAGGCAACTCATTATCTGAGAACGTAATCTTATTAGACTCAAAGATCTTATTGGTAATCTTTTCAAGGTGACAGATCGAGATCTTCTCTGGAACATGAGCCTCGTTCAATATCTTCATCAGAGCTTTCCTGTGTTCTTCTGAGTGTATTAACAACGAGAGCAAAGAGATCTGTGCAGGGGTTTTCCTCAGTTGTTCGACTATTGAGTAATCTTGTGCTTTTATCTTTTTGAGGAATTCCTCCGCCTCTTCCTCGGACACTGGCTTCTTCAACTGATTTTCTTTCATTATTTTTATTCTTCTTAACTCTTCTGGGGCAAAACACCTCCCAGACCGAGTCAAACCTTGAGTTTCATTGATTTCTCCAGATACTTCTTTCCCTTTATAGATCACTGCTACCTTGTTGTAATTCCAAGGTACAATCTTCGTGTTTACTACCGGCATCTGCACCACCGATCTTATGATCACTGGTTCCACATCCGCGCCTTTCACTGTTAATATGGGCTTCACGCCTGGTACTACAACCTTCAAATTCTCCAACACTACTTGCCTTTTTACTGGTTCCACAACAATCACTTTTTCTTTCTCGGCTTCCTTTCCGTTCTGCTACTGGCTTTAATCATCATAACAGACTGAGACGGCTTCCGACTGCTCTCATCCTGTGCCAATTCTATCATATGCGTTTCATGGTGAGCTGGCAGTGGGTTTTCGTGATGTTTGGAGCTTCCAGAGCTTGCACTTCAATTCTCCGACTATCAATAAGATCCTGGATAGCACTCTTCAAATGCCAACACTTTTCAGTATCGTGTCCTGGTGTTCCTGAACAATATTCACACCTGACAGATTGATCAATGTTTTTCGGAGGTGGGTTTGGAAGTTTAGGCTAAATCGGGCTCAACATCCCCAATTCTTTTAATCTGTGATAGAGGCAGGTATATGACTCCCCCAACGGGGTGAATGTTTTCTTTGCCTTATTCCTCCATTCTGGGTCAGGCTTGGGTCTGTTAGGTTCTAGGAGCAGGGTATGTATTTTGTATGTGGTAGACATTATGTGGGGCTTGGGATCTCCATACATGTGGCGGTGATGGTGAGTAGGTTTGGGCTTGTGGGTGGTGGTAATGCGGGGCAGTTGGTGGGTAATATGGTGGCGGTGGGCTATATGTGGTTGGTGTATTGTATGGGGTTGGTGGGTTATATGTGGTTGGCGGGTTGTATGGAGTTGACGGGTTTGGTGGGTATGGACGGTATGGTCTTGGTGGTTGTTGGTTACGGTTCCAAGGCCTGCTTTCCACAACTGTTACTTCTTCGTTTTTCTTCTTTCCAATTGCTCCTCCATTCCCGGTCTGTATTGCTTGATTCGTGGCCTTAATTGCCGAAAAACTCATGATCTTGTTTGTTTTTAAACCTTCCTCAACAAAGCTCCCCATCTTCACAACCTCATTGAAACTTTTTCCAATTGCTGACACTAAATGACCATAATAAGTAGGCTCCAAAGCTTGTAAGAAACAATCTACTATTTCTCCTTCATTCATCGGCGGATCTACTCTTGTCGCTTGTTCTCTCCACCTAAAACCAAACTCCCTGAAGCTTTATCCTGGCTTTTTCTCCATCTTTGTGAGTGATAGCATGTCTGGTATGATTTCCAAATTGTATTGGAAATGGTTCGCGAAGGCTTGCTCGAGATCATCACAAACGAACCACCTGGTATGATCCTGTCGAGTATACCACTCCAAAGCAGAACCGCTTAAACTTTGGCTAAAATACGCCATCAACAGCTCATCCCTGCCTCCTGCACCTCTCATTTTTCTGCAATATCCCCTGAGGTGGGCCATCGGGTCTCCATGTCCGCTATACATATCAAACTTCGGCAACTTAAATCCAGCAGGGAGTTGCACTTCAGGGAACAGACACAAATCCTTGTATGCCACGCTCACTTGCCCTCCCAATCCTTGCATATTGCGAAAGGCGTTTTCCAAACTTTTCACCTTCCTAGCCATCTCCTCTTGCCCTGCATTTTTAGCAGGTTTCTCTTCGCTCATCTCCATCAGCGGAGTGTGGGATTCGTGATGTCGGAAAGTTGGTTCGGGTGGGTGGTAATGAGGATCTTGTATGTGGAACATTGGTTCACTAGATGATTTGTGCAGGGTGGCGGGTGGAGGTGCCACATACACTGGAGCAACTTGGGGTGGATGGGATGGTACTTGTTTTGTTGGAGGTGGTGGTACTTGGGAAGTGGAAGCATAATAGTGATGGTAGTCAGGGTATGTAGAGGGTGCATTCAATGTGGGTGGTTCAGGGTTGGGGTTAGCTGGAGGGATGTATGTGGGATTGGCAGGGTAAGTTGGCAGGGGTTGACCTCTAGACCAAGCCTGATATATTTTGGCCATCTGCTGCTTTAATTTGTACATCTCTTCCTTCATCCCCGCTACGTCCACAATTTCTTCCTCTTGTGCGGGATCCATGATAGTTGCCTCAATTTTTTGTGACATAGCTTTTGTCATTTTCTTATATCGCGTGTTGTAAGGGTGAGTAGCCAGAATGCCAGTTGCCACAAAAATCTGAAGCTCACAAGCATCAACACCCATTAGTTGTTAGCTCATGAAGAGATAAGATGCAACGACTTTAAAGTAAACACATTTTCCTCGAGTCGTCATGCATCATCCCGGCCTTTACTTATTTGAGTCATCTCTTTTTCTTTTTTTTTTCTTTTTCATTTCGCAATTGCGTTCCTATTTATTTGCCTACCGTAATTAAAAGAAATAACGTAAAGCAAAAGGATTGACAACAACACTTGATTTTCATTGATAGTTCAAAAACATTGGTTTACAAGATGATGTTGTAATGCTAATGCGAAGAAATATAAAAAATAAGATGCATGCCCTATGAACACATTAATGCTCCTAGTGCCCGCGAGACATCGTTCGGTCTTGCCGCGGGCCTATATGTTAATCCCCTTTGGATCCTATCCAGGTCAGACATGACTTGTTACACGAAGAACTTCACCGCTGATACAAAGGTTCCTCGGGACATATCTTCACACAGTTGACTCTTCCGGGTGATGTATTGAGCAATGCGAATAATCTTCTCTCAAATGACCCCTTTTTCTTGAAGCAATCGGCTTATCTGTTCAGTGCGAGCATCCAAGGTATGTTGATTATCTTTCTGTATTTGCTGTAACTCCAACTCTAGTCGAGCCATAGTTGTGTAACAATGCTCTCTCTCTTCTTCGAGATCCTTGATAATCTTGTTACTTTTAACCGTGGCTGAAACCATTTTCTTTCTTAACCGAGCTACCGCAAATTCATGCTTATCTTGTAACTGCCGAACCAACTTGGCTCTTTCCTCAGCATCTCTGGTTATTTGCTTCCAAGCCCTGACTAATTCCTTTTCTGCCTTGTCCAAGTCAAAGCTGTAGTCATTCACTTTGCGCCGAAGAGTCTCAATCAATTTCTCATCCCGGGCTAAGCGAATGGGGGTCTCGGATGCAATTTTCATTTGAGCAATCTGAGCCTTTAACATTTCGTTTTCTTTCTTCAGCTGCTTTTTCTCTCCTTCATCAGATGCTGCCTGTAAACCACTTTCAAACTGGAGATTTCTCAATTGTTCCTCCAACAAGCTGATTTTGGCCTTGTATTCTCTTTCTTTGGCCGCCCAATTCTGATTTTCCTTAGACTGTTCTACCAAATCTTGCAGGTGAGGTCTTTTCGAAAGCTATTCATGCTCAACACCCCGTCGATACCATGTGAAATATCCAGACGATACTTCTCCCCGAGCTCTATTTTGCACGCAAGTATCCACTTTCAGGTTTTGGCACTCATTCCAAATTTGACGGATCTTTGCTTCCGGGAATTGCCCATCCGGACCAATTTCTATAGCTTGAGAACTGAGGTCCCCATCTCTTGGAATAAATTGACATCTACCCAGCTGTCGCAGGGCCCTGTATGGGGCGTAAGGTTGGATACTTTTTAAACCCATGATCAAGAAAGGTGACCCTTCTGTTGGCATATATATTTCCTCGTCAAGAGGTAGCCAATCATATGTCCAATCGATCTGGCCCTCAGTCAATGATCGAAGATGTGAAATCCAATCCTTTACTCCCTCTGGCAATTTGACTTCTTTTGTTCTCGTACAGAATTCTTCCAGACTTGTTCGTCCAGTCGGACCATAACTTGAGAACAAAGGATGATGGCATAGATGTTCAATCAACCAAATCTGCAAAATCAAATTGCACCCTTCAAAGAAGTTGGCTCTGGCTTTGCATGCAGTCAAGGCGCGGTAGATGTCAGCTAGAATCATTGGAGCTAGAGTACAATTGTCTTGTACTATCATTGTGCTTGCTACCCCGGCAACCTTTATGCTGATGTGCCCATCTTTTCTCAGAAATATGACAATTCCGAGAAATGCCACTAAGAAAGCAAACCTTCGATGCTCCTCCCATTTCGCTCGGTTGGACTTGCTGCATAACTTGTTCGTGGAGTCGTTGAACCCCCGATGTGTCCATACCTACTATAGATGAAGTTCAAGGAGCAAAACCCATTGGCTAAATCTTCGTTGTGGACATTCCTGGCAATTTTCAAAGAATCCAGAAAACGATGCACCGTTACCGCTCTTGGAGATACCGGGTATTTTCCTTTTAAAGGGACCTCATTCTTCCCTATGTAGAAAGCAATTTCCTTCAGAGTAGGAGTGAGTTCAAAATCCGGGAGATATAATACATTGTGTGCCGGGTCCCAATATGTGACCAATGCTCTAATCACGTCACCTCGGGGAATTATGTCCAATAATACCGTAAGATCTTTCAAGTAACCCTTGACCCAGTCCTGATTTTCCGTTCCCATGTCTTGCCACCACAATTTCAGCTCCAAAGGGATTTTATTCATTAAGGATAAATGTTCATTCAACATTGTGCTCATCCTGCACATTTATTAAGGCGATTTATTTAGAAAAGAGGAAAATCTTTTTCAATGCAAGTTTTCATTTTTGAAAGAATTATGGCTCTCGAAGTGGCCATTTTTGCCAAAATAGCCTTCCGGCATCCTTTCGGAACATTCGGCCGTTTCCAAAAATAGCATCACTTCGATTATTTGAAAAGAAAAATTTTTTTGGGTCTTTTTTTCTAAAAGTGTGGTTGGACCCGTTTAAGGGTCGCCTACATATCCCACCTAATGGCGAAAATCAAACCTACGTAGTTCGGTCAGATTAATTGACCACTTATTTCAACAACAAAACCATTTTTTTTCTCGGATTTTCCGGATACCCATTTTCACTAATTCTTATTTCTCTCTCCTTTTTTTCTTTTTTTTTTAATAATTTTTCCAACCTCGGGATTTTCGCCGGTCCCCATAACGATCAAAGACAATAATAATGCAACACATAATATGCTCGGTCTTTTCCAAATACCGGGTCACCTGTCCTAGACGGACCCAACCCCTGTGTTGAGTCCCCTAAGTCATATATGATGCAAATAATCGTCCTAGACCTATGTTCAACATCTTATAGTTTCATAGAATGCTAGACCGTGTACCCGAGCGGACAACTCGAATCGAGGAGGGGGCTACGTACCGGTGACTCGCAGAGTCAATCGGCTTTGTAACTTATCCGGCCTCTATTTTCTTAATTTGAGGTGACTTACAAGAAAGGGGAGTCTCAACCAGTAAGCACATCCCCGGGGTGAAGAAGAGAGGGGTTTTTCGGCACAACTTTTATATATAATCCACATAGTATCAAAGCGATAAAGCACATAGCATGTTGTTCAAATCATATAATGAAGTCAAACAATATCACGAACGGCAATTCTAAGGAGTTCGAGTTCCTAAACCCTGAAACCGAAGTTCGGGGTTGGGTTCCCCAGCAGAGTCGCCAGAGCTATCACACCTCCCTTTTTACTACCTTATACTAGGAAAAGCATATAAATACGCTTATAGGGTATACCTCGATGTTCAAATACCCGAGACAGATATAAAAACATGGAGAAAGGAGTTTTTCCATTTAAAGGACAATCGGTTCGGGATTTTGTTATAATTAATCAAAGTCGCCACTTGGGATAATAATGGTGTCCCAAGTTACCGGTTAATCCCGAATCCGAGGAAATTGACTCTTTCAAAAATGTCTGAGAAGCAAAGATCTGGTTAAGGAACTCTGTTAACCCGGGAGAAGGTGTTAGGCATTCCCGGGTTCCGTGGTTTTAGCACGGTCGCTCAATTGTCGTTCTCGACTCTTGTTTGACCCAATATAGATTTTAACAATATGTATGTGCTTTTGCTTTGAATATTTTAAAGAATTGCGACATCGCGAAAACGCACCTCGAGTCACACCGCAACCAGTACGCATGTGACTTTTAGTACATTTCGGCTTTGCCGGGATTTGGGATTTGAGTTGCACCAAGTGCACACTCATATTTAAGGAAAGTACGTTAAATCGTGCCTTAAATGGTCTATCGGCTTTTAGTTGTTTTGGGTAAGACTATGGAGTTAGTTAGTAGTCTTCCCAAGTCTAATTATGTTATAACATTACTAAGGGGGCCCCGTTGTTTGAATGTCGGGCGAGGCTCATCCCAATTATTATTAGGGTTCAATCTTAATGTATACTACATTTTCTATACTATTTTTTTCTTAATCGATTTCTAGTACTAAGCATTCCAGGCTTGTGTGATTCCTATTGTTTATTGGGACTGGATTTTCGTTCACTTAAGCAGACGTGCATTCAACCTGCCCAGGCCTTCGAGGCCCGAGCTGCTGTCGAGCTTCTGCTTATCAGCCAATTGGCTATACACCACAGTTCAGGCCCACGCCAAGTATCGAGCCCAAACCAAAATAGAACAACATTGTGAATAAATAAATGAAAATATACATTTGGGGACAATAAGAAATCAATAAGCATTTTATTTATCGCCAGAGAAATCAGTACATAAGATAGTAATTCTAAATCAATTGTCTTTTGTACAGACTTAACAAACTATCACCACTATTAGTTTACAGCTAAGAATTCATACTAATGCATTTAATTACTGGTTAAAGGGTTTAATACCATAGCTTGATTATCTAAGGCTAAGTGATCTGATGATATATACACAATATTATTATTGATTCTAATATGATTTAGCTTATGTAGTGTCATAGACCCAGTTGCAAACGATTTATCAGATCTTCTAACTATTTTCCTCCTTTTGGACTTATTTGTATCTACATACTAATTTACAGATATGATTAATTACTGATGCTAATACGGACCAAGCTTATTTGATATTCTTAAAAACGGTTTCACCTTAGTTGTTACTTCATCTGGTTATTCCTCTTTTAACCTACTCAAATCCAAATATTGATCAACGAATCAGACTAACTACGCGAGCATGACTGATGATTCTACTATGAGCTTGTTGTTATTGATTCATGCGAGGGTCATTTAACTTTGTATTAAAGGTTTTACCTACTTAACTAAGTGATGTGCTATCTATGACTATACTACTACTATAATACTAGCTATTACAATATTTTGCTTCTGTTTTTATATGACTACATTCTATACTACCACTAAAGCTACAAATCTAAACTACTAAAGCAGTAATATAAAAATGAACTACAGATTCATAGTGACAGATAATTAAGCAGAATCTTCATGTTATTTCATCTATATCATCAATACAGCTTCACTCGAACAGAAATTGTACCTGGATAAGCAAAATGAAGCCGATGAGTCTAAGGGATTAAGCAGTAAGCACAACAATGAACTCAGACAGCAATGCAACAGTGGAATTGAATTCCAAATGAACAAGACAACACATCAATAGCAAGCAGGAATCCCACAGCAAAGCAAGTAGAAATCCAGACCAAATTCGAGCAAAGAACCCAAAAATTAGAAGAAATCAATAAGTTCTCACTCGAAAAATCCCAGAAAACACTACTGCTATATTAGTATTTTTTCTCTCTGAACTTTTCTTATCAAAAGCCAGCCCATATTTCACTCTTTTTGGGAGTATTTATAGGAATGGGCAAGGGCTGAGACTTGGGGAGAAAGTATGGGATTAAATCCCACTTCTCCCCCTCTTAAAATTATCAAGTTTTCACTTAGACCCCTATTTCAGTTATGAAATCCCTTCCAGCATGTGCTGGAAGGTTCTAAAAGATTCCTTTTAGGGCCTTTTACCAAAGTAACCTTAGGGGTTAAAGATTTTTACAGATTTCCCATTTTAGGGAGACCATTATACCCTTTAATCTCTGCAAAATTGAAGAAATCAGGGGTACAAATGACTCCCTTAACCCTTTATGTTTCAAACTATTTACCAAATTACTAAATTGGTTCCCTTTTATACCCTTGAAGGCACTGTTGAATTACCTGACCTACCTAGGTCAGGTTTCAGCATTTTAAGACTATATTTAACTAGTGGCCAGTCCTTGCATTGGTATTTAAGGACTGGCCAACTCTACTTTATGGAACTATTTCAATTTTAGCCTCTTTTAGTTTAGCTTCAGTTAATTAAAACCTTCTTATTTCAATTTTAAGCTAATTGTTGGACTAGCCTGCCTTATCATTAAGCTATTTAATTAATGGCCAGTCTCAAGTTGAGACTTAGCCTGGGCAATTGAACCCAATTACTGAACATATGCTTGGGCCCAAGCCTTTGCAGGCTTAGCCACCTGTAGTTCAGGGCTCAAAATTAGCCTTGGTAAGCCTGCATTTGCAAGCTTAACCATTTTCGCACAACCAGCCCCTTTTGAGGTGGACTGGTGTGTTAGGACCTTATAGAGTTGGTCAACCTTTGCAAAGTTGACCACTCTTAGGTCAATTATTGCCTAATAGCATATCTTTGTTCATTTAAAGTTAATTAAACTAATTTGCAGGACTAGCCTGCTTTATTTAATTGAGCTATTTAACTAATGGCCAGTCTCAAGTTGAGACTTGGACTGGGCAATTGAAGCCCAATTACTGAACATAGGCTGGACTAAGGTCTTTGCAGACTTAGCCACCTAAAGTTCAGGGCTCAAATAGAGCCTTGGTGAGCTTGCATTTGCAAGCTTAACCAATTTTTGCACAACCAGCCCCCTTTGAAGTGGGCTAGTGTGTTTGGACCTTTTAGAGTTGGTTAGCCTTTGCAAAGTTGACCACTCTTAGGTCAATTATTGAACTTATAGCCTATTTTTGTGATTTTCAGTTTAGCCTATTTCAAAACTAGCCACTTTATGAAACCTAGCACTAACAGCTATAACCAATTCACCTAAGCATGATAGGTATTAGCAGTGTTTACTAACATAAAATCATTACAAACATAGTCATTTCAACAGATAATTGCACACATAGCCAAATGAAATCAAATATTGTTCATTAATCAATTAAAACTCAGAAGAGGAGTTTGATAATGTTGAATCTTAACTAATCAACTCACATAACTCAAATTCATGTAGCAAAAATGTCAATTAACATTAATCAGGCTTAGTCACAATCAATTCATGTCAGATGACACACTGAAAAACCCCAAAACACTTAGAATTCATGGGCATAGACACATAGACACTAAATTCTCACAAGACAGTCAAGAAGAAATGCAACATGACTTATTTTAAACAGGAGAGCAATGGACCTTGGCAGAACAATATAAGAATGGTAGTCAGAATCCTCTTTCGAGTACTAAACCTAGCTTTGACATATATATGTGATAGATAATAAAGAAAAGAAAAGACATGAAGAAACAGTGAAGAAGAATCCCGCATCTATCATGTGAAGTAACAGAAGAAAGAATCAGGATCACTAACTCAGATTTCAGGAGATCAAAACCCCAATTTTAAGCATGCTATTTAGCAAGTAAGGAAAACAGAAGAGATACTATAAACTACCACAAGAAACCTTATTATAGGAGATGAAAGGGGATGGTGAATCAAACGGTTAAACCTGGCACTAAGATTAAACATGCTAAGCGACAGAAAGGACAGTCTAGCGATTATGAAACTCAACGAAAACATCTTAATATAAAGATAAGAAGAATAAGAGTCAAGCTAGTATTAAAACTTAGACATGCAGAACAATAGAAGAGAAGATAGTCAAGAACCCAGAAGATGATGAAGAAAAAAGTGAATCAAGATGGATCTTTTAACTCAGATAAACAGACAAACAAGAGAACAAATATGAAGATGAACGAAGTGAAAAGAAAACCTAGTTCTAACATAGATCTTTCAAACCAAGGCAACAAGAACAGTCAAAACAGAAGAATACCATGGAGATGAACAAGATGAATCGAAAAAACCCTAATACTAAATAGATCTTTCGAATCAGAGAAACAAAGTAGAAAAAATAACATAGGACAATATCACAGAAGAAAGATATGAACAACAAGCAAGTTAGAAAGAACCCCAATAACAACAGATGAAGCACAGGATTTCAAGATAGAAAAACAGACAGAAATATCAAGACAAAAATAATGAAACAAAAGGAAAACATGAATATGAACAGATAAAGGGAAGTAGATAAAGCACAAAAGGGGGCGAGGGTACTTAGCTTGCAGGGCCTGTCCCCTGAGCTTCCCCTTTCCCTATTCTCTTTCTTTTCAATCTCGTCCAGACCTTTTCTTTGTTTCTTTTCTTATTTCTGCTTTAACTTTCAAGATGGAGCCTTTATGGCTTTTAGTTTAGACTGGGGGGTATACAGAGGGGTAAAGGTTAGACCTTGGCAAAGGGGTTTGGATTCCGAGTCGCCGGAGTTAGGTTTCCGGCGACACTTTTTGGGATATTCAAAGAGTTCAGGGCAGATTCGAAGGTGGTGGCTGGTGGGGTTAGGTAGATCAGGTCAAGACGACCGATCGACATTGGTTTGAGGCGGTGATTCGTTGTTTGAGTGGTCATCGGTGAAGTTCCGGTGACCGGAGTTTCAAAAGAAGGGGGTCTGTTTTTGGAGTTTTGATGGAAAAGAAGAAAAAGAAGAAGGAAAAGAAGAGAGGAGGGGTTGGAGGGGCCGACGACCACCGTGGAGGGTGGTGGCCGCCATTGGCCGGCTAGGGTTGTGATGATGATGAAGACGGAGAAGACGGGAGATAAGAGAGGGGTGAGGGGCGGCTAGGGTTAGGAAATTAGAAAAATGGCCGGCTCGTCCGGGCCAAACCCTTTTATAGCCGTGGAGATTGAGGTGATATTGGTCGTCCAATTGATGGAGATCAACGGCTACTAATAACGTTACTAAAACGACGACGTGTCGTTACTTATGAGACCAAAACCAAGACCCTTAGATCAATCTAAAAGGACGGCCCAGATTTGATCTCGCAATTTATAATTAAACCATTAATTCGCCCAAATATCTCCACCGTTGGATTTAGCCTGTTGAACGGTGGAGATTGAATCTCATGTGTGGCCTAGACCGGATTTATTGGCTGATGCATTTGGGCCTTTAAATTGGGTCATGTTTTGGCCCAGTGCTATTATGCCCAACTATTTTTTTTTTGTATTTTCTGGTATTTAATTATTTTTTATGTATTTTCTTTTGTATTTTTTTTCTTTTATTTTATGGAATATTATAAAAACCTAATTTCCTACTTACTCTAATTATTTAGTATTTTTTGGCAATTTTCTACTATTTTTCCTAATTTTCACTACTTAAAACTATTTTTGCTAGTTTTCTTCTTAAAACTAATCAATTAAAACAAAGTAATTACCTAGCCTATTTTTTGATTTTTTCTAATTCTAATAATTAAAACACACAAAGTGTAGCTAATTTCAAACAAAGGATGTAATTGCACTCAAAAAATATATTTATTTTAATTTTGAAACGGTTTGCCCGGTGCAAAAATCACGTGCTCACAGAGTATATTTACATCATTTTAAAGGTTACCATTAGATTAACAAAGATACTAACATTTAGTTGTCAATCTTAAAGAATAGTATGAAGGCATGATGTTCAAAAGATAAGAGGTAATCTCGGATAGCTAAAGTCTATTTGAAATAACTATTTAAAAATCTTATGGGCATGACATATAAAACTTTGAGATAAGGATAAAAGTTATATGTTTATCACCTAATTAGAATGTAGAGCAAAGAGAGGCGATAAGAGGATATATATTCTCCTAAAATATGATTTCGCAAGTTAGTAATCATAAGATATGATTTTCGGACATATTAATTAGCTCTAATATTATGATACTCACTCATTTCTGTGTGTGTGCTATATATATGCTGACGAAAGTGTTGTACATTAAACAAGAGTTCTTTCATGTAATAGGTCCTAATGTCAAGATTTTACTTACTTGAAACAACTCAATTTAATCCTTAAGGCATGACTTATATTGAAGTATTATCAGTCGAGGCTTTGAAAGAACAAAATGACAACTAGTATCGCGATTCAATCATGAAATTTGAAGAGACACATGTGGACATAAAAGATCTTAATACATGATTTTATTATTATTCCTATTTTACTAGTACACTTCAATACAACTAAAACAGAGAACAACAAGGACAGGATTTTCTAGGCAGACATACTATTTTGAACGAAAGAGAAAATCAAAACATGGTCGGATGCTACCTGTTGTGGGGCAGTGAACGGGGCAGCAGCGTCGAACCTCGTATCTACTCTCTAATTACAAATAAATCTGAACCAAAAGACGAATGAGTTTGAAAAGCTTCAACAGAGACAGAATCGCAAAGCTTGATATATCTATTGGGGTTTTTCACAAAGTTAAAGAATGAAAAAGAGTAGGAGTGTTAGAGTAGGCCATTGGAGGGTGTTTTTTTTTTCAGATGGAGAGTTAGAGATGTATTTATATGCCAAGAAAATGTCTAGGGTTCTATAGGCAGACATATTTTTAATTCGGAATGAAAAGAAGTGTTCAAATCCGAACGTTTAGAGTTGTGGCAGGGCTTCACGTGATTTGGTCTGAGAGATACGTATGAGATCGAATCAAATCTCTGAAAATTCAGTCTTTCCATCTCAGAAAATCAAATGCTAAAAATATTTTGGCCTCTTGTGTTGACTAAATCTTGTTTCAAATGAGAGAGAGAGAGAAGTCACGGTTTCTGAAAAGAAAATAAACTTACTCAAAATCGACGAGGCAAGCTTCTTTCATGGCTGAAGCTCGGCTAACTTGACAACAAAAATGGTATGTGGGTGAAGAGGATACAGAGGCACAACTGAATTATATTAGGTTATAGGCTTGAGAAGTGGGCTGCTTGTTTGGCGAGCACTTGGATTATACCCCCTAATGTTCGGCCGAATGGTTTTGGTCTTGAGAAAAGACTTGGGCCATTCTTTCTTCAAAGCTAGCTAACTCCTTTAATTCATATTATAATATAATATTAAGTGGATATTAAAAAATATAATAGTTGTTGTTGTAATAATAATTATATTATAATATATTAAGTGGATATTAATTATTATAAAAATGTAGTAATAGTTGTAGTAGTAATAATAATAGTAATACTAATAATAATAATAATAATTATAATATCTAATGTTAGTAATAATAATATCTAATGTTAGTAATAATAATAATAATAATAATAATAATAATAATAGAAATAATAACTATAATAAAAATAATAATACTAATTAAGCCTATCTTGGGATAACAACTATAAATAATTATTCTTAAACTATTAGTAATATCAGAAGCTTAAAGAAATAGTTTGGAAGAAAGGAGGGACAAAATTAGATGTCAACACACGTGATTTTTTGCCCCGCACGAGAATTACTCCCAAAAATCCAAAAATAAAATAGTTTTGTGCTGTGTGTGATTTTTTGTAAATTTTGTCTGATTTTCTCAATTATCATTTGCATTTTTATGTGCGCATGTTTATTTGTCAAATTGCGAAAATACCAAAATATGACATTTGCATTTTAGGATTTAATTTTACGATTAGAAGTAATCAGGTTTATTTGACAAAAATGGAAAATAACAAAAAATATTTTTTTTTTTTGCGTTTTTAATATTTAAATACATAGTTGTGTGATTTATATTTAATAGATATTTAATTGTGTGTGTTAATTGTTGGTAGAACTAATTTAGTATTTTTTTATGAGTTAATTTGATTTTGTAGTGTAATTTAGAATTTTAATTTAGGAATTTAAAAAGAGAGGGGAAAAGATTTGGAAATAAAAGAAAATTTTGACTGGGCTGTCCAAGACTTTGGCCAAATCCAGGCCCAAACATTCATTAAACCCAGTCCGAATCCGGAAAAAACACCAACCCAAACCCGGCCAAACCACCCGGATCCGTCCAGCCCTTCACTAAACCTAAACGACGTCGTTTCCTCTGTCATTCAGTTTATCCAAGTCGTCCAGATCATTCGATCCAACGGCTCGGATTAATGGATTTAATTTGGTTTACCAAAATCTCCCCCCCCCCCCATTCACTCTAACCCTAACCCAATCGTCCCCCGCCGTCCTCCGCCTGCCTGAATTCGCCTGCGGTGGCGGACGGTGGCCAAATGCCCCCATTTTTACACCACCGACTCTCCTCAACACCCCCTTTCCAACCATCCCCATAATTTACCCCAAAACCTACCCCTGTCCTTCGAATCTCCGGTCAAAGAAAGCTTGAAAAAACCCTCCATCTCCGATGACCCCCAGATCGATACAACACCATCTCCTGACCTTCCCCATAACCAAACCGTCGTGGTTTGGCTCGAATCTGACCAGATTTGGTCGAGCCCTAAAACGATTGCATAAACCCTAGAAATCCGAAATGTGACCTCCGGCTAAATTGATGAGGGTTTGAGGTTCGATGGACCTTAATCTAAGTGTTCACAACAAGAGAACACCTCGATTAAGGTATGTTTGGCCTCAACAATTCAAGTGCGAGTTTGTTTCAAGACCCATCCAAAATTGCTGATATTTTTCTTTTCTTTCAAGGTATTTTAATTTCTTTTTCTAAGCCTCATCTAATTCTAGGTTCTGTTTGTTATATATGTGATAATTCTCATTTTTTTTTCTTCTCGAATTTTTTGATTATTCTGTCCATCTCCGCCAGACCTTTTTATTTGGTCGATTTCTTCTGTTGATTCTTCTAATTGTATTATTGTACTGGTGTTTTTAAATTTGTTCAAAATCATCGAGAAATTAGTTCATGATTTTGATCCCCTGAGTCGGCCCGTAAAACTGTGAATCACGAATTCATAGGTCGATTACTTACTATCAGTTATACGTATTGTAATCGACTAAATGAATGTCGTCGATTAGGTCACTCGTATTTATAGTTTTGATTGTGCTCTTTTAGCTATTTGATTATTAGTTGATTTTGTTGTTTAATTAACTGTGAATCATTTAGCCTTGTGTTTGTTTGTGGTTTATTGTTTTTAGTTGTCTGATTGATAAACTTTCTGAAAGATTACGAGTTTGAATCACTGTTGAATTGAAGTTCAATTGTTTGTGTTTGAATTAGAAATGTTTGGTTATAGCTGTTATTCAATAATTAATTATATGACCTGTGCAATTTGCGTGTAACAGTTATTCAATAATTAATTAGGGGCTGCTGATAATTTTTAGGGGGTAATTAGCATAAACTTAGGGGTCAACCTATATAGTATATAATATGGGGATAATGGTGATAATAGTAACTTCACTAATCTGATTTTTAAAGAATAGGTGTGCACTAGTTATAGTTAATTGCCACTAGGGTAAATAAGTGACATAAAATAAGAATAAGATTGATGGTGGGGAGGGACAACACTAAATTGATGCCTATTAAAGGCAGTAGACATTTTTCTGGAAAACAGACACTGAAAAGAGCAGAAACTGAAAAAGACACACCTTTACATCCCTGAAAGAACATATTTTCCAAATTTTCAGATATACACCTACACACACAAAGAACAGATTGTAAAAGAAGGGAAAGGCAGGCTAATATACACTGTTATACACTGTTTTAACAACTGGCTTTTGAAGTATTTTTAGCTATCAATTTCAGCAGTTCTTTAGCTTGATTTAAGTCTTCTTTGTGCTTCAGTTCATAAGGTCCCTTTTTTTTTACTTAAGCCATATTCGTTGCTGTTTTGGGTTTTGGGAGTTCTGTTGTTTGGTTGTCTTCAAAGTTCTTTTGAGTTTAATTTCTTTTCCTGAGATTTCAACCTATTCCCTGAGCTGTCTTCTACCATTTTCATAAGTGGTTATAGTCGAGATTTTGTTGTTGTATCTTGCTGTTGGTTTTGCTGGAAATCATTCACTGATCTTCTTTTTTCCATTTTTGCTGTTGAATTCCAGGTATTTCCTTAGTTCATGGTTGAATCATGATTGCCGATGCATGTAAAGATATGAAGTTTGGTTAAACGAAGATCTTGTTTGAAGCTGAACTTATAGTCTTCTTTCATTACTTATGTGTTTAGTAGTAGATTCCTAGCCGCTTGCATTTGATGATTTGATTCATGACTGTTGGCTTGGTTTCAAACACACTGGTTCGAGCATGAAAAGCTAAAAATAGTGTTTGGGATTCTCTATATATTGGTGATCGATCATCTTTGCTAAGTTTGAGTGAAATTGATATCTTCACTGTCTAGCTGATTTCGATTTGGATCTTGAAAATATGTATATGATGCGACCTGTTGTTCTTGTAAAAACTCGTAGTAAGTTCATTTATAAAGAAATTTAGGTATTTTTGCCCCCCTTACTTTCCTATGATTCACTGATCTATATGGACTGCTAGAATGATATTTCATTCAATGTAAGCATGTATATTTTGGCAACCTTAGTATTAAGTTTGAATTTTGTTCAAAGTTATGATGTTTAAAGTTTTAGGTAAAGACAGTGGAGTTCCTAGTATATATGTTCGCAATGAATAGTTAAAACTAGCCTTGAAATTCAACAGTTAGTTTTCTTTATTTGTTTTGGGTTTTCACTAATCAATTATTCTATTTAGCCAGTTATGGGCGAACAGATATTCCCAATCTAATTAATAAGTGAGGTATTAAAATTTATGCTCATACCTTGTTAAGAGACTTATTCGAATTAGATGCATTCCCAATTATTTAGTGGTAAATTTTAACTAAAAAATGGAATTATTTCATATGCCAATGTTTTACATAAGTAAATCGAGGAATAACTTCAATAAACATGTACACTGACTAAAGTATCATCAAACTAAATATTTTTGCTTTATTTAGAATTAGCCTCTCGTTTAAAGTTTTGAATGTATAGTTTAATAAAAGTGTTTTAGTCTATTAAAAGCATATAGGATAACATGTATTAAAATCAGATATTTTTAGCCATTTATTATAATTGAAGCGATCGTGCTAGAACCACGGGATCCGGGGGTTGCCTAACACCTTCTCTCGGATCAACAGATTTCCTTACTTAGAATTTCTGGTTCGCAGACTTCATTTGGAAAGTCAAAAATTTCCTCGATTTGGGATTAAAATAAATCGGTGACTTGGGACACCATAATTTATTCCAAGTGGCGACTCTGAAATAAATAAATAATCTCATTTCGCATATTGTCACTTAAATTGGAAAAACTCCCTCGTGCATTATCCTTCGGGGTAAGGCGCGCCAAAAGGAGTTGTGACAATAGTGACAACTCATATTCTTGCTTAGCACCAATGGTGGTTGTGGCTGACGAATAGAGGGAACAACGATATCAGTGGTGATTAGTGATAAAAGTATAAGAGTAATAGTGCAATATTATTTTACATAAATTTTTAAATGTATAACACCTTAATGATATTAAGACTCTGTTATAGATCTTAATCACTAAAATATATTCAAACCCATTAAGTGGTTATAAAATTTAAAAATAAATAGACTTAATGATTAAGACCCGAATGATAATTAAGAGTCAGATCTAAAAAAATGCACTTAATAACTAAAATCTAAATGATTAATATTTAGACCTCCATTAAATGCGAACAAATGAGATTTTACTCCTGATTACAAAATAAAAGGACATGTCATGATGCATGTTCAAGTGCAACTAAACTTTGTTATTCATCTAATTATTTGTGTAGAAAACTTTCGGGGCCTTCCTCACTTCCACTTCCATCTCTCCCCACTCCCATTTAGTTTTATTATGATAAAAGAAAAGAAAAATATACAAGTTTTACTTATATTTTATGTTTGTTGTGCCTGTAACAATCTAATCACTCTTTTTGAGTTCTAGAACTTCATTCCTCTATTTGAGACTCCATCTAGGTTCTTTTGATATTTTATAACTTGCAGGCATGAGTGAATCGCGTCTCAAGGGATTCGGGAGTAATTTAAGATACTTCCAATATTTTAAGTTGAGAACAGTTTACTAAAGTCAATATTTTTGGGTAAACGGGCATTGATTTGTGATTTGCTGGTTACAATACATTTGCATGATAATTTTGTGTTTGTGCTCATGTTCGAATTAGGACCTAAGGGCTTTGAGTGTGATTCATCGTATATGCTTGAAAGTTGGAAATTTAAAAATTCATAAGTTAGTTTGGACCTTGATTCTTAGTGGTGAAGTTTATGCATGTATTTTGAGCCTTTGGACAAGTTCGTATTGGATGTATAGACTAGTTGAAATAGTTTGGAGAGGTTCCCAAGAGCTCAAAAGTGGTTTGAAAGTGAAAAATCAACAAAATCTGCACGCAATGGAAACGATCATCTGGAAGCGGAGACCACATGAAGCAAGGGCCCTAGACATCTAGCTTCAGTTGCTGAAATTTATGTTTGTGATGACTATATAACTCTATTCCAAACTTGGAATTCATCTTATCATCTTGAAAGTTAGAGAACGCGAATTTAGGAGCTTTTTAGTGGATTTTCTTCTACATCATTGGATAACTTACCTAGATCTATGATTAATACTTGAATCTATCATCAAATCTACCTTTAGATCAAGGATTTCAAAGAGAAAAAAAGGATTTTTCACTTGAAAGTTAAAAAAGTATATTTTGAGTTTTTGAACTCGAATTTTGAAACTAATTACATATTTGGACTCATGAGGTTATAGGTAAACAAAATTTGTTTTAATCTCGGGGTTTGACCATATAGGACCCTGATTGACTTTGTGACTATCCAATAGGTCGTTTTGAGTACTAGCTCTTTTTTCTATATTTGGAGACCTCCTGTAGCTTTATTTGATAATTTATGACTTGTGTGGGATGTCCGTATCAATTTCTGCATAGTTTATGTGTAAAGTTTTGAAGAAAATATGATTTTTGACACAAAATGAGATTTGAGTTGTCCATGGTCAACGTTTTTGGTAAATAATACTGGATTGGTGTTTTGACAATTTTGATAGGTTTATATGATATTTTTGATCTTTTACGCATGTTTGGTTGCGGTCGCAGGGTGACCCGAGCGCATTTCAACGCATCATGTAAAAATTAGAAAAATGAGTTACAAAGTTGAATCTGGAGTTTTGATGATCCATTCTTGATATTTGCAGTTATTTTGATGATTTGAGGTAACGAACGAGTTTATGTGAAATTTTACAGTTCTATGTATGTTTGGATTGTAGCTTGGGGGGATTGGGTGAGTTTTAGATGCGTTGAGGGAGGTTTTGAACTACTAAGGGGTTGCCGGTGTTTCTTGCCTGCAGATCTCGCAATTGCGAGATGCCAGCTCGCTAATGCAAGGCTTACTTTATGAGTGACTGCTCGTATTTATGAAGAAGGCTGGGATTTGTCTCTTTACATTTGTGAAGAAGGAGCCACATTTGCAAGTGATAAGTGCATCGCATTTGCGACAATGTGGTCACATTTGTGACCCTAGGGATTTTTGAGCTGCTTCGCTTTTGCGAAGTTTGTGTCCGCAATTCCACGATGGAGGCCTTCGCAAATGCAAAGGGTGTGTTGCATTTGCCATGTGTGCATGGTTGGGAAACTGATCGCATTTGCGATCGTTTATTTGTCATTACGAATAAGCGTTTGAAATTACGACATTTGCAGATGGGCTAAAGTGAAATTTTTTGGGACTTAGCTCTTTTTACACCATTTTTCAATCCTAAACTCTCTAGGGGCGACTTTTGAAGAGCGTTTTCTTCAAAAATTCATTGGTAAGTAACTTTAACTAGTTTTCAATCAATTTTAACTACTTTTTCTATGTTTTGATATCTCTCATAGCTTTATTTAATGTTTTATAATTTGCAATCATGGTCCGTGTCACTTATTGAAATTTTTTTATGTGAACTTATGAAGAAAATAAGAATTTTGACTTAAAATGAGGCTTGAGTTGTCCACGGTCAATATTTTTGGTAAACGGTCTCGGGTCAGTATTTTGATAAGTTTGGTAGGTTCGTATGATATTTTTGGACTTGTAAATAATTTTGGTTGGTGTTCAGGGTGACCCGAACGTGTTTTGGCGCATTATGTGAAAGTTCATGAAAAATGAGTTCATAAGTTAAAATCTTGAGTTTTGATGATTGTTTCTTGTTATTTAATATTTTTTTGATGATTTTAGGTAGTGAACACGTTTGTTGGATGTTATTACACTTGTGTGAATGTTCGATTTGAAGCTCGAGGTGGCCGGATGAGTTTTGGATGTGTTCAGAGTGTTAGTGAACTTCTGATGCTTTGTTTCTGGCGTTTGAGGTCTGCACGTCTTGCAATTGCAATGACACGTTCACAATTGTTGTCCCACTTTTGGCAAAGTCAGACTCGCATATGCGATATATGGGGAGGGATTGTGATCTTCGCAATTGCGAAGTAGCTGTCGCAAATGCGATTTGGGGGGGGGGGGGGTATTTGTTTCTGTGATCGAATGGGTTGAAAATGTGACTAGAACTAGGTTGCAACTACTTTTCATGAATTTCTAACATCAAACCTATATATTTCAAGGTAGGGGTTTTGGGTAAGCTTTAGGGATTTTGTAAAATTAAGATATAGACCTCAAATTGAGGCCGAATTTCGAAACAAAACACATAACTAGGCTCTGGTGTGAATAGGTAATTGAGTTTTGATACGAATCTCGCATTTCAACCAAGCGAGCCCGGGGTTAAATTTTGTTGATTTTTTGAAAAAAAGAATAAAATTTAACCTTTTTCATTCGTGAGTAGTTTCTAAAGCTTATTTTGGATTGTTTGATTGACAATTGGTTAGATTCGGTTGGTTTGAAGGCTTGATTGAAAGGTGACGCCGTGATTGATTGCTGATTTAGTCGAGGAAAGATGTAAGTGTCATGGTTAACATTGACCTGAGAGAATTAGGACTTTCTTGGTCTATTTTCTACTTGATTTTATGTGCGGCGATGAGGTTGATGTTGTTTTATAGAATTGAGTTGTGCACCGCAGAAAATATATGATGATATGTTGTTTGGAATCGGCTTGCACGCTGTAATAGTATTAGTATTGATATGATATGCGTGGATGGGGTTTCACGGTACAATGGAGGAGATATATTATGACTATTCTTGACTGTTGATTTTGTATCCGTGTTGTAGTGTGAATTTGAGCATATATGATATTCTAGGGGCCTCTATTACGTAATTTCTGTTCCAATTTTCAAGTTAATTCTAGTTTCTCTCTTCTTTTATTTTTGTTAGTTATATTTGTACAAATTTATAGTGAGTGCCTTGCTATAGCCTCGTCACTACTCTGTCGAGGTTAGGCTCGACACCTACAGAGTATGTGAGGTCGACAATGCTCATGCTACACTTCTTCACTTCTTATGTAGATTCTGGTGTTGGTCCCACAGTGCTTAGGGAGGTTTTACTTGGATTTTCCTTACTCAGAGACTTGAGGTAGAGCTGCACGGCATTCGCAGACCCTGAAATTCCTTTCTTATCCTTTGTGTTGTTTATTTTTATTGAGACAGTTGTATTTTCGTTTCACACTTTGTTTGTAGTTCTTTTAGTAGCTCATGTACTTGTAACACGTAATACCGGTATTAGACGAGACATCGTAAATAGATTTATAGAGTTATTTTGAATGTTACAACTTTACCTTCTTTTAATATGATTTTAAAATTGTAAAAAGAATATTGTGTGATAATGTTGGCTTACCTATCAAGTGGACGATAGGAGCCATCACGACCCCCTGGTTGGTATTTTTTGGATGATGACAAGTTGCAATCACAACACTAGGTTGCCTAGGTCTCACGAGACATGGAAAGCTTAGTAGAGTTCGGAGGATCAGTACGAAGACATCCATACTTATTTTCTGGAGGTTATAAGGCTTTAGGAAAATGTTACTTCTTTATTTCTCTATTGTGTGAATTTAATCTATCATTGGGTTTGACTCATTCTATTCTTATTCTCTCACACATGGTGAGGGCACATACAACATCCACAGTGGGTCATGAGCTAGACTCTAGGTGGCGACCACTACCAGGGGCCGGGGCCGGGGCCGGGGCCAAGGTAGGTGCCAGAGGCAAAGGTAGAGCTAATCCTAGAGAATATGTCATAGCACTTATTGCGAAGCCTCATATCGAGCAGGATAAGGAGATCCCTGTTTCGACTACGCCAGATGGACCGACTCAAGTCTCGGAGGGGTTCATTGCTATCGCAGTAATTCAAGACGCCCTAGTCCGCATGGTTGGCCTTACGGAGAGTGTGCCCATGCCAATATGTTCCTTGTGGCACCAGCTATCTCTCAAGCTGTGGGATGAGCCCAGACTCCAATACTCACACTCCGAACATATGTCTCATAGATATCAGACTCCGGTAGTTCTGCCAGTTAGAGCAGTTCAGCCTATTATTGCTACATAATCCCTGGAAGAACCCGTGATGTCATCCTAGGAGCTGAAGATGTTGGACAGGTTCACCATATTTTTCCATATTTGGGTTGGTGGTACACCTTTTGAGGATCCCTAGAGTTCTTGGACAGTTGCCATGAGGTCTTATGCAACATGAGTATAATGGAGTCCAATGGAGTTGATCACGCCATGCAGTTATTTTGAGCCCTACTGAGAGGGAGAGGGTGAGAAGATTTATAAATGGACTCACTTGTGGAATCGAGATACATATGGATAGAGAGACTAAGGATAATGTTTCTTTCACTAGAGTTGTGGAGGTCGTTAGGCGGATGGGAGAATTCATGCTTAGGGAAGAGGTAACACCTGAGAAGAGTCCTCGTTATTTTGGTGGTTTTAGTGGTGCCTCATTTGGAGGCAGTGGTTCATTTGGTAGAGGTCATCCTATTAGGCTGGTTCAGTCAGCACTCCAGATATAACATGGTCTTTCGGATAGTCGTGGTTCTTATGGATCTCATCCTGAGCAGCTAGCCTACTGTGCACCTTTTACTCCCATTAGTGCACCACCGATTTAGAGCTATCACAGTGGTTATTCCAACTATCAAAGTCAGTCTAAGACTTTGTAGCCGTGTCAGCAAAGAGAATATTTTGAGTGTGGAGGTATGGTAACATCAGGAGGTACTATCCCGACTTCAGAGCAGTATGCCATAACAGGGTACTCATGTCATGGTACCGACATTGGTTGCTCCACCACCGGATCAGCTGCCTAGAGGTGGGGGTCAGGCAACCTGAGGTGGTGGTCAGGCTATTAGAGGTTGAGGCTAGGTAGTGAGAGGTCGTCCTAAAAGTGGATGTCAGATTGGTGGGGCTCAGCCCCGTTGTTATGCATTCCCAGCTAGATCCGAGGTAGAGTCATCTGATGCATTTATTACAGGTACTATCTCATTTTGTCATTGAGATGCTTCTGTGTTATTTGATCCGGGTTCTATCTATTCTTATATGTCCTCATATTTTGCTTCACATTTGAGTATTCGTGTGATTCTCTTAATGTTTCTATTTTTGTGTCTATATTATATTACTTTCATGTCTTAATTGCTACTTGCTTTTTGATGCTTCTATGTTTAATTGCTTCTTGTTAAAAGTTGTAGCTCTATTGACATCTTTAATTGTTTCGTAGTTTCATTATATCACATTGTTGGTTTACATTGGTTTATTGGTGCTTCATAGTACACTTTGGTTGGTCTTGCTGTGTAGTATTAGTTGATGAAGTTTCATAAGTGTGGTTATCTTTCGTTGTTTTGGTTTTAGGTAGAAATGTTGTGGAGGATTTGAGTAACTTGTGTTATACTTGCTCTCATTTTTTGATTGGTACTTATGTGGTGGGATCAGGATGTACGCCGTAACAGGAGGAATGAGGGTGAAATGTGATTCTCTTGTGGGATCGGATTGCACGCCGCAACAAGGAGTAATAAGGGAGAACAGGTAAGATCGGGTTGCACGCCACAACAAGAGGAATAAGGGTGATATATTAAGAAGTAATAAGGATGGAATGGTGGGATTGGGTTGCACGCCGCAACAAGGAGTAATAAAGGTGAATGTTCATTTTGTTATCGATTATATGATGGTATCGGGATGCACACCACATCATTTGTTATTTATGTATTATTTTCTGCTGAGATTCATTATATGGTGTTGAAACTCTCTTAAGAACTGGTTACAGCTGAGTATTGGTAGAACGATTGAGTTCTGCATTTATTTAAAGCAAGTTTCTGTCCCATTTCATTCTGCATTTTCTTCTTGCTTTATTATAACTATTGCAGGATATATTGTTTATGCCTCGTTGTTGCCTTGTCACTAGTTCGTCGAGATAGGCTCGGCACTTACAAGTACATGGGGTAGGTTGTATTAAATACTGCACCTTGCACTTTTTGTGCAGATTTCGGAGCTGGTAGTGGCTGATCGAGTGGTCGGATGCTGATACTTCAACCATGAGACCCAGTGTAGTCCTACAAGCGTCCGCAGGCCCTGACGTCCCCTCCTATATTCTATATATCTGTTTTATTTACTTTCGACATAGATGTATTATTTTCTTGCAGACTATCTGTAGTAATATGTAGGAAGTTCGTGAGTTGTGACAGTAGTTTATGGATGGTCACTGTTTGGGTTTTTCTGTTAATAGTGTAAAGATGATCAGTTAATTTATGTATTTTCATGTTTAATTCTGTTGATTTAGCTTTGTTTAGTTTTATTATAACAAGTAAAGGAAAAAGGCTATTATAACTCTAACGCTGGCTTACCTAGCGAGTGTGATGTTAAGCCCCAGCACGATCCCCGCGGTGGAAAATTCGGGTCGTGACAAGTTGGTATCAGAGCACTAGGTTGCCTAGGTCTCACAATTCATGGACAAGCTTGATAGGATCTGAGGGATCGATACGGAGACGTCTGTGCTTATCCCCTAGAGGCTACACATTTAGGAACAATTTCACTTCTATTCATCTCTGTCGTACGATTTGATCTCTCAATACTAATTCAACTCTCTACTATGTTATTTCGCAGATGGCGAGAACACGTACCGCTTAATCAGCTGATCAGCAGTCTGAGCCCCCAGTGACAGCTCCTACGAGGGGCAGAGGACGAGGCCGAGGTCGTGCTGGAGACCGAGGCAGGGGCAGGGCTCAGGACCCCAGGACACTTTGAGAAAAGTTTGACATGCTTTCCTGCCTAGTGCCTGGAACTTGCTTGCTTTAAGGTTCCCTGGTTTGATATAGTCGTGTTTGTTTTTTACAGTTTTTTTTAGAGCAGTATAAGATTTTAGATGAGTTTATGATTTATATTCTTTAAATTATAACTCCACTTTCCAAATTTCATCTTATTTATCGACGCTTGGTTCGAATTTTGCTCAGTTGACAATGCTTGTGGCTGGTTCTACTGAAATGCCGCACAAGTAGTCGCTTGATCTCTTAACTTTTGATGATAAAACAAAAAAACTCATGAAGCTCCTAAATCTTAAAGGTCAATTAATCGTCCAGTTATCTTCTTGATGCCTGTGATTGTGTTATACGTAAACTGATAACTTAATTGATAATGATCGAGTAATCTATATAGAGTAATTGATATCTTATTGATTCGTTATCGATTTAGCAATCATTCCTGGATATGTTTTCTTTAACAAGTCTTTACAGCTATTAATACAATCCCATTTCATTTATGCCGAAAATTCAATTCGACCAGTTACTTTCCGACCACTTCCACGCCGTTGAAAAGTTCTCGAAAAATAGTAAATTTTCGATGACTTTTCAGTGACTTCCTCCAAAAAATTTCAAATATTCGAACACCAAATTTAAAGTCCATTTTATTGATTCCATAAAATAGGCATAGGGTAACCTAGTGGTTAGCAAATACATTATTTTGGACCATGTTCAATATTTTATCAAAAAGCTTACTGGATGGTTATAGGCTATAGCTGACTTGACCTCGAGACATATGACTATGTTAAATTAAATTTCTCTACATGATTAAAAACGGAAAAGGTCCAAATACCCCTTGAACTTTACGATAAGGTCTGTATATAACTCTCGTTAAAAGTTTGGTACATATCCAACCTTGTTATTACACTATTGGCCCGAAAACCCCCTTTGTTTTAAATAGAGCCAAATACCCCCTGAACTTTATGATAAGTTCTATATATAACCCTTATTTTTTTAACAAGATACTTTTTGAGTGAGTGTTATTAGAATAGATTGAGTACATCTTAAGGAGCTTAAATCTCAGTTTGGGATAGGGGTGGACATCGGTCGGTTTGGTTCGGTTTTGGAAATTATCGGTTTTGCCTATCGGTTATCGGTTTACAAATATCAAAACCCGATAACCAAACCGATAAGATATTAGTTATCGGTTATCGGCTTATCGGTTATTGATCCTTATCGGTTCGATTATCGATTTACCCGATAAGATAAAACTAAAATTAAAAGTGCTCAATTACTCAAACTGAATATCAAAAAGTTGTTATTCCTCTAACCATAAATTTCACATGAGTAGAGAAGACATCAAGACTGGTGGTTAGCAAACAGAAAACATAAATCAGAAGCAAACAGAGGCAAAAAACAGAAGCAAACAGAGGCAAAAATCTTGAGCAAACAGAACAATTAACAAGAATCAAACAAAAAATCTTGAGCCAAAACTTACACGTTGCGATGGAGGAGTGAGGGAGTGAGTCAACGTGACTGGCGAAGAACTGTTGAATCTCAGGCACTGGCGTGGCATTTGGCGGAGAACTGGTGGTGAGCTTGAGAGTTGAGGCTCAGGCGTCTAGCGTTGCACGATGCGATTGACTGTTTGAAGTTGGAGGTTGCGGTGGAAATACAATAAGAGAGACAAAGACTGAGTGAACTGAAGAGGGAAGAGAATTAGTAAAATAAAACTCTAGTAAATACTTAAGGGTAGATTAGTAAGTTACTTTATTCTTATTGGGTTATCGGTTTTTACCCAATAACAAAAATGCAAACCGAGACCGAACCATAACCCAATAAAAATTTGTTTTACACTGTTACCGAACCGTTAACCCAATAACCCAGTACCGATAACCCAATAAAGAATTAACGGTCCGGGTTATCGGTTTTACCCGATATATGTCCACCACTAGTTTGGGATGGTTTGGTGAAGTTTTGAGGTGGTTTGAATTGAATATTCAAAATAAAAACTGAACATGAAAAAATATAATGTATCATATTTGTATCAATTGTGTATCACATGTATATCCATGTGTACATGTGTGTGACATACATGCGTGATATATGTTTGATACATGTGTAGCAGAATTTTTTTTTTTAAATCGATTTAATTACAAATTTTGATACAAAACCAAACCAATTCACCTCCAATCTACCTCAAATTTTGTATATCGACTTATCTATATGTTTTCAATGAATTTCAACTATACCATTGAAAAAGTTCTTTTTTTGCTTAGATTTTTGGAATATTGTATATTTTTTTTGTATTTCATCCCCTTATTTGCTATCTCATCCATAAAATTTTCTTTCCGTCTTGCATCTAATGGTGCTAACCATGCTTAAAAATATGGAAGGTGATTTTTGCATATGATTCTTTGAGAAAAAGAACCTTATTTACTTGATTTTTTAAATTTTTATGTGTGCTTGACTAATTTTAATAGGTCTATGGCTAATGACTAGATATTGGTAAGTTGATACTTACTTGAGATATTTGTGTAAGTTTTCCTATATATATGGTCTTTCGTATGGGCCAAAAAGAATTAGGTGCATTTAGTAAGGGGATTTTTACCTACATATACCATATATGAAACCTTATTACCCTCAATGTTTAAGGTTTGTATTTATTACATTTAAGCAATACCAAATTACCATTTATATACCATCATTCAAATTAGGGATATAATTAAGGGTTCATTTATATTAGGCATAATTATAGGACAGAAATCTTCCCACTTTCTCTTTCCTTTCATCTTAACTATTCACAACACACACAAAACTCACGATGCTCCTATGCTTCTTCTCGTTGATCATCCTCAACTGCCCACTACCGTCGAAGAATATCATATTTTTAGATTCACAAGAAAATATTAAATTCTTTGATTGAACCGCTTGAATTCCCACTGAAAATAATAACGGCAGAGAGTTCAAAATTCTTTGACCTCTTTTTTTTGGGCAGTGGTTGAAAGTTACTGGTTAACACAGTCGATTGAAACTCGAAGAAGAAGAAGAAGAAGATGTAGATATTTTGTAGTCAAATTAGAAAAAATATAGATAAATTGTAGACTGTTTTTTTTTTTGCAAAAGATTTTGTAGAAGCTTTAGTCGTTTGAGATTTGTGAAAACAGAAAATAATGCATCTACAATCAAAATACAAATAATCTACAATTTATCTACAAGATATCTACAAAATAGATACATTGATTTTAATATCCAAATTTTCATTTCAATTGTAGCATAATTGGTATTTTCGACATAATTGTAGAAGTTTTAGTCTTCCCAATCTACAATTCATCTATAATTTATCTACAATATATCTTCTTCTTCTTCTTCTTCTTCTTCTTCTTCTTCTTCTTCTTCTTCTTCGTTGAGTTTGAATTTGAAATTCAGTCAAAACCAAGTCTAATCTTCACCAAAACCCCTCAAAATTGAGATATAAACTCCTAAACATATTTTGAATTATTTGCAATAACACCCAATCCAAACAAATAATGATTTTTGGAAACCCACATTTGAATTCAAAGCTTTCAAGTCTTTTAATGGCTATTAATGGTGGAAAATATATGGAAGAATAGATTTTTTCAACTTTGAGTTGTTGAAACTCGAAAAATTGAATTGTTCGTTCTTTTTTTTTCGAGAATTTGAATTGTAGTTTTGGAGAAAAATATGTAGATGAGAAATCTCCTTTCCCTTTTTGAAAATTAAATTTAATGTAGAATCAATTAACACCAAAATTCTCTCCTTAATTTTAGCCATTTTTAGGGAATATTCTGTCCTTTTAATGCCTATTAATCGAATGGTACATAATTTGTAGGTAAAACATGGACTGAGCGGGTAATTAACTAACTATGCACATTTAGGGTAATAAGGTTTCATATATGGTATATGCAGGTAAAAATCCCTTCTTAAAAAACTCTAAGATATGTGTAATGTATAGTAAGTCCCTAAACATTATTGTAAAGAAGTAGTTATCAAAATATACTCCGTGCTGATTTAAAATTTTGAATTTGCATCTAACGATTTAATAAGTTATTTTGAGTACTAGCTCTTATTTTCGCGCTTTGAGACCTCATATAGCTTCTTTTGAGGATTATTATTTTTGAAAGATTTTAGGTAAAACTTTGAAGGAAATGTGATTTTTGGCCTAAAATAGAACTTGAGTTAACAACGATCAACAAATTTAATAAACGACCTAGTATCGGTATTTTGACGATTCCTGTAGGTTCATATAATATTTTTGGACTCGTATGCATGTTTAGTTGGGATGCAGGGTGACCCGAGAGCATTTCAGCGGATTATGTGGTAATTTGTGAAAATGAGTTTGAAAGTTGAAATTCTTGAGTTTTAATGATCGATTCTTCATATTTAATGTTATTTTGATAACTCGCGGTAGCGAGTAAGTTTATATGATGTTATTACACTTGTGTGCATATTCAGTTTGAAAAATACTCCACATAAAATTTTTAAAAAAACTCTCAAAACTCGAACACGAAACATTTAATTAAGGGTAAAAAATAGTTATATTTATTTTGCCACAATCTTTACCTATACAACCGTCTTTTTATAAATTAGCTTTGTTTATTTCAAATATTTTTGACCGCTAAATTAAAGTGATACTATAAAGAATATATATTACAAACATAACATAAAAATTTGGTTTCAAAGAAACTTAATTATTATAATAAAATATTATTACATAGGATAGTTGTTATAGAAGAGCTTTTTTTCTTCGTTTGCTAATATATAGAAGAGTTTTGGCTGTACTAACATAATTGGTTGACATAACCTATCCCCTATAGGGGAAACCATTTAACATCATGCTGTCAATTTAATTAGTAATGGACAAGCATTGGACCCCTCCCCCCACCCCCGCACCCCCACAATTTTCAATTAAAGAAGGAGATCTGTTTTGTGTATTATTGGTGGAGTTCTGTTTATTCAGGACCTCCAGTAAAATTGGACAATCATTAGCTTTGATGGATTCTTTCTAACACGTGCTGCAAATGTAGCCCTAGTGAAAGGTGCTTTTGACGTAATATTTAATGTCGCTTTCAAAAATAATTCAAGCAAAGTAACCAAATATTTCAAAAGAATTATTTGCGGCTCCAACGCATTTGGTTGGAGTAGTGAGGACCAAAAATATATTAGGAGGACAATAGATACGGGCTTGGGT
>JASVEL010008044.1:0-100648 GCA_032618575.1 Nicotiana noctiflora
ATGGTACTTCTAACAAAATATGATTACCCAAATTTTAAAGTAAGAGCGAAAGTAGTCCTTAATATATAAGGGCTGAAATTTAGAAAAAGTCACTACATAAGTTTACTAATTTTGATTTGTTCCTAAGATAATGCTTCTAAGAAAGCAAACTAGAAATTACACATAACAAACACTCAATAACCTAAGGAGTTAAAATATCTTCGATCTTGGATCAGGTTCTTGAGGTTAAAGCAGCTTAGCTTTGTTCTTGAGAGAGGTTCTTGAGCAGTTAAGAGAATTTTTATTTTTTTTGTATTTGCAAGTGTTCAACCAGAATCATGTCCCTTGAATGAGGTTTATACTACACAAAATATTACCTTGGTGATGTTAATACACAATGGTGATGTCCAATCTCAATGGAAAGTGATTGCTGCACTATCTGTGGCTCTGTCTGCTGCACTGTTGCAGACAATTACTTTCTACAGTTGCTTTTCAGCTGTAGTTGACTTTGTACTTCTGCCAGAACCCTAAGGCACTAAGTCCCCGTTGTGTTCCTCTGTATAGTTTTTATTTTTAGTTTTTTTTTATTTTTTTTTATTTTTTATTTTTGTTTGTAGATGGGAAAGAGAAGGTTGCAAAGGACATAATTGAAGCAATAGATGAGGAAAAGAAGTTGGTTAAATTCAAGGTGATTGGAGGGGACTTGTTGGAGACATACAATTCATTTTATTTCACAGTTCATGTTGAGACCAATGGTGAAAACAACTTGGTTACTTGGATCTTGGAATATGAAAAGAAGAATTCAAAAGTCCCAGATCCACACACTTTAATGGAACTCTGCCTCAATATTACTAAAGATATTGAGACTCACCATCTTAAGTGTGACACATAAATCCCAAATTAAGCTGCTGTCTCATGAAGTTTAATAATAATGTGTGTTGTGATTATTGGGTGTACTTGGAAATGTCTGCTTTATGTAGAAAAAATAAGCATGAAAATGAGTGAATTATGTAATTTCTGATTTTGTTGTGGATTGAACAAAAGTTTGTGAATTTGTGTTGATAATGTTGATGTAATGTTTTATCCTATTAATTCCAAGGTAAAAAAAACATAAAAGTATGCCACTTTGAATGAGAAGAACTATGCAGTGTGTTAGCTGAATGATGACACTTGGACTTTGGATTCAATATTATTCCTTTTGTTTTCTGTTCATTTTTACTCGTCGATTATATCAAAAATATATTTTATTTTTATTATTCATTTTAGTAAATCAAGGAAAAAAATTTATTTTTTTCTCTTTTACCTTTATTCTTAATTATTGATTTTCCAAAACGTTTTGAAATGTTATTATTATTAAGGCTAAATTGTAAGATATACGTACACTTTAATTATTTATTATTAATGAGACTACAAAGTTAAAAGTGAACAATTAAAAATAAATAGAAGGAGCAGGATTCTTATCACTTATTTTATTTGCTTTCTGGAAATCAATGCTGTGCTTTTCTTCTTCTTTTTTTTTTCTAAAAAATTTTTTTAAGAAGAAAAAAATCCACTATGAATACATATGGCCTCTGGAAAGGAGAAAATAGAAAAGGATGTAATCACGAAACATACTTATTACTGTGGGGAAGCTTCTGTCGAGCAAAACTGTTGACAGAGGCAGCTGGAGGGCCAGCAAATAAAGTATTTGCTATAGGCCCCCAAGCACTTGAGGCCGCATAAATTAGTACTCTCTGCGTTTCATATTAGGTTAATTTATTTGATTCTGTACAAAGGGTGTGTTTGGTAGCGCAGGAAAATGTTTTACTAGAAAATATTTTCATGGAAAATGAGTGGTTTTATCACTTATTTTCTTATGTTTGGTTGGCAAGTGAAAAATATTTTCTATTATTTGGTTAGAGAGTAGAAAATAGTTTTTTTTAGGAAAATATCTTTTATTCAACTCTCCTCACCCCTCCTCCTCCCACCTCCCTCCACCCTCTCCCTCCCCCCTCCTCACGCCTTCCCTAAGTCTCTAAAAATGGATACAATCTAAATGAACTAATGTGATGACTTTTTAACATAAAAATCGCGTAATTTCGAACCCGTAAACTTCCAAACACATAAAAATCCGAACTTATAATTTTAGAACTTATCAAATTTTGATCTTCAAATGGATAAATAAAAAAAAATTTTAAAAATTTAAAATATTTTAAATTTTGGTGGTAGAGGTGGGGGTGGGGGTGGGTGGTATAGAAAAATAAAAAAACAGAAATTTAAAATTACAAAAAAAAAAATTAAGGTAAAAAAAATATCTTTTTTGTGGGGGAGGGGGTTAGGGGTAAGAGGCGGGGGCTGGGCTGGGCTGGACAGTTAAAAGGAAAAAAAAATTTAAATTACAAAAAAAAAAATTTGCGGGGGATGGGAGTGTGCTGCCGGGTCGTCACACGGGTGGTACGGAAAAAATAGAAAATCAAATATGAAATTGCAAAAAAAAAAACAATTAAGGTAAATTTTTGTTTTTATGGGTTAGGGTGTGGGCGGGGCAGGGCAGGGCAGGGGTAGTAAAAGAAAAAAAAAATTAAATTACAAAAAAAATGTAAAAGAAAAATTGATGGGTAGTGCAGAAAAATAAAATAATAAAAATTTAAAATTTTCATAAAATTACTTTTTTTGCGGGGAGGGGGGTGGAGGGGTAGTAGGGCAGATGGTAACGGAAAAACTAAAATTTTAAATAAAAAAAAAACTTATTTTTGGAGAGGGGTGTGTTGGTGAGGGTGAGAAAGGTTGAGAAGGATGTTTGGAAAATGTTTTCCCTTCTTTTGATAAGGAAAATATTTTCCTCCAATTGGAGGAAAATAAATCAATAAGAAAAATGTTTTCCAAAACATTTAAGCCAACCAAACATGGAAAAATTGGAAAATATTTTTTGAAAAATATTTTCCTTCATACCAAACACATCCAAAGTTTAAAACAAAAATAATTTTTTTTTGAAATTATGGTTCTAAATAAGTCAAAAAAAAAAATCTAAAGTATTTATGTGGTTATAAAGCTTCTCAATAAGTATAGAATTGTAAATTTAAATTAAATTGTTTCCAAATTTAAAAAGAGGTCATTTTTTTAACAAACCAAAAAAGAAATTGGTTCACATGAATTGGAACGGATGGAGTAGTGATGATTCTTTTAGCTTAAGCTAAGAAGTATTGGGGAGAGGTGATCAGGTAGGATATAGTGAGACTTCAGATTTTTGAGGGCATGACATTTGATAGTAAATGTTGAGGTCGAGTATTAGGGTTGAAGGTTAAAAGGTAGTTGAGTCTTGCCTTAATTTGTATATTTGTAAGCCTAGTCCGGTAGGGTTTTTGTCTAAGATAGCTAGTGGTAATGTTGTGTCTTACTATTTCACTTTTCAGTGTAGGACCTATTACTAGCCATCGCTTTTGCTTTGCATCTTTCTTCTAGATTTTATGTTCCTATTTTTCCTATGATTTCCGTGGTAAAACTAATATTGTCTCCTTTTATCTTTTTATTCTCTTGAGTCGAGTATCTTTCAGAAATAGCCCCTCTGTTCCTTCACAGTGGGGTAAGGTCTGCATACACACTACCCTCCATAGATCCCATTAGTAAAATTTTACTGCGTTGTTGTTGATCATTTTGGATTAATTTTGTAATAGAAAATATTGAATAAAAGAATTAGCAAAAAAGGACAACTTATGGATGGAGTTACGCACATACCACATTCCGATTTCCTTTTTAAGGTCATATTTTCCCAATTCTATTTTATTCTTTTGAAAGATTTTAAGCATTAAAATAAACAAAGTAAAATTAATTTATACGATATCAATTGTCAAAATTAGCAACTTCTAGCATTAAAGTACTCCTATATTGTTATAATATTATTTTTATGTGATAGTTTTATTTCTAAGTATATCTTATGTTTTTATTATGTACTAAAATTTAAATATGTCAACTAAAAAACTGAATCACCTCAAGTCTCAAAAAAGAAATGAAGAGAAGAATTGAAATTTTATATAATTTCAAAAAGATTTTGTTGATGAAGCCTTAGCAAACTATAAAAAGTTGGCGTTCTTAAACAAGGCTCTCGTAGTCAGTTGGTTAGAGCACCTTTTTAGTAAGCGGGAGGTCTTGAGTTTGACTTTCAACGAGAGCAATTTGGCTGAGCTGAAATTCCTCCGGATGGATTCCTCTGGACATCAATACAAACATCTTAGAAACTGAAGTTGTTAGAAAATATTTGGCATGTAAAATATGGACAAAATTTATGACCAAACATCAATTTTAAAAATAAATCCCAAATTTATTTTGATAAAACTTATGGCCAAATGACCTTAATTCAATCCAGATTATCATGCTGCTCATTTAATAGACCCCCCCTCCCCCATTTTAAATCTCTAATAATTGTTGGCGTTAAATATGTCATGTTATAAATATATTATATTATGAATGTTCATACTCCATTGTAAATAAGCTTCCTGAAGAAGCTTATCCATATGGGACTCCACCGTAAATATATTTATCTATTTAGTACTCTATTGAAAATAAGCCTCCTAAAGAAGATTATCTCTTCGTTACCCCGTTACGGATAAACATTATCCCCAATAGAAAATTATCCATACTAGGTATAATAAGCTTATCCTTTCGGTACCTGATTATGGATAAATATTATTCCCAGTAGAAGATTATTCATACCGGATATAATAAGCGTATCCTTTTAGTATCCGGTTATGGATAAACATTATCTCTAGTAGAAGATTATCCATATCGGGTATAATAAGCTTATTATTTCAGTACTCCGTTATAGATAATCATTACTCCTTGTAGAAGATTATCTATACTGGGTACAATGAACTTATCCATTCACTACTCCGTTATAGATAAATATTACTCTCAGTAGAAGATTATCCATATCTGATATTGTAATAGCTTACACAGTAGCTTGTAGTAGCAGCTTATACAGCAGCTTGCAGTAGCAACTTCCTTCCTTCTATAAATAGTAGGGTTTTCAGTTCATTATGTACATAAGTTTGGAATTCGAATAATATATCAGCTTCTCTCTATACTTGTCTTTACTTTATAGTCTTTATCTTATAACACGTTATCAGTACAAGACTCTGCCATCTCGAGCGAATACTTTGAATGTTGAGGTACGAACTTTCTTTTTCTATATAATGTCAGATCTTTCTAAATTTGAATTTATAGCTCTGGAGATATCGGGCAAAAGCTACATGTCTTGGGTGCTTGATGCTGAAATTCATCTTGATGCGATGGGTCTGGCAGACACCATCAAGGATAAAAATCAGGCATCAAATCAAGATCGTGCCAAAACGATGATATTCCTGCTCCATCACCTTGATGAGGGCCTAAAAATAGAATATCTCACTATTAGAGATCCAGTCATACCGTGGAATAATTTGAAAGATAGATATGACCACCTGAAGATGGCCATTCTTCCACATGCACGTTATGATTAGACTCATCTAAGGCTACAAGATTTTAAATCTATCAGTGAGTATAATTCTGCTATGTTCAGAATTATTTCCCAATTAAAATTATATGGTGATAATATAACTGATCATGATATGTTGGAGAAAACTTTCACCATTTTTCATGCCTCGAATATGCTCTTGTAGGAACAATATCGAGAGATGGGATTTAAAAAGTATTCTGAACTTATCTCACATCTTCTTATAGCTGAGCAACATAATGGTCTATTAATGAAAAATCATGAAAGACGACCTACTGGTTCTTGTCCATTCCCTGAAGTGAATGAGACAAACTCCCACCAAGCTAGACGTTAAAGAGGTCATGGACCCAGTCGTGGTCATGGCCGTGGTCGGGGAAGAAACTCTAATCATGGTAATAATAATGCACCAAAGAACCCTCCTTGCCACCAGCAGTGGAAAAGGAAGGAAAAAAAGCATGAAGCGGTGCAAGCACCAAATGCAGAAAGTGCATACTATAGATGTGGAGGAAAAGGGCACTGGTCACGTACCTGTCGTACGCCAAAGCACCTGATTGAGCTTTATCAAGCCTCCCTGATGTAACGACCCGACCTCTTATTACAGGAGTTACTGCCCCGTTTTTCCCGTTTTATACCTCTACATGTTTCATTGCATGTGTTTGGAGAATTTGAATTCGGATAGAGTTTGGTTAGAAATGAGGTAATTGGCCTCTTTATGAGAAGGTTTGTTTGGAAAAGTTAACCGAAGGTCGACTTATAAGTTAGAAGGCTCGTTATGAATTTAGGACGATTCGACTAGTTTCGGGGGATTTATGACTAAGGAAATCAATCGAAAATGAATTTGGAGGTCCGGTGTAGAACTAGGCTTGAATTTCCTAAGGTTGGATTTAGGCGAATTCCGGATGGTAGGTGAGATTTTGATCCGAGGGTGGGAATGGAATTCCAAGTGTTGCAGTAGCTCTGTTATATAATTTTTGGATATGCATGCGAAATTTCAGGTTATTCGGAGGTGAGTTGGTTGGGTTTTTGATCAAATGCGTGTTTCGAAAGTTTTATAAGAACTTAGGCTTGAATCCGATTTAAATTTGGTGTTTTGAGGTTAGTTTTGGTATTTTGAGAGTGCAACTAAGTTTGTATGATCATATGTGACATGCTAGTACATTCGTATGCAGTCCCGAGGAGCTCGGGTGAATTTCGGATAAGTTTGGGTTGCATTGTGCTCATTTTACTTATGCTTCGACATCGTTTCTTCAAGCATAAATGATATTATTTTGAACAAATGAGCTCTGATTACTATTTCGAATGAAGCATTAGATCTGTATCATAATTACGGACCCGTAGCAAAAAGAATTACCAAATTTGGACATCATATAAGGATTTTATGGCCATTTCACTAAGATTGCCCAGATTTTCAGGTTAATGACCAAATTGCCCCTGATGGCGTATTAAAAACCTGCATTATTTATAAATCTTAAAACCTACATATCTCCTTCATTATAAGGTCAAATTGAGTGAATCCTAAATTCATTAAAATTTCACAAGGAATCCATCGGAAGTAGTAAAACACATGAATAATGTACCTATAATGAGCAGATCGAATTTCTTTCCAATTTTGAAACGGGAAGAAGCTTCTGAGGTAATTTTTAAGAGAGAATTCGTGGGATTTTATCAGATAAGAGTTCTTAGACTTGGATTATATTGTTATGATATAAAAACATAGATTAAACTCTGAAAAACCATGGATTTAAGGGGTAAAAATAGAGGTTAGGGCTTGAAACCTAAGAAGGTGTAAAGTTGAAATTTGAGGGGTCAAACGGACTCCGATTTTGATGAACTTTATATGTACGGACTCATGGCAAAACGAGAAATCCGTTGGTATGATTTTTAGAATTTTTTGAGAAGCAAGCCCGGGGCTCTTGTCTTACCAACTTCTTAAATTTTAGTACTTTTCGAGTATTTTAAATTGGGTTATGTTTCTTTGACCCATATGTATGCATTTGCTATGGTTTCGAATAGATTCGATGCGCGAGGAGGTCGATACGAAAGGAAAAGGCATCGCAGACCAGTCTACGGCCGGTTAGAGGCGAGTAGTTGGTGTATATGATGGCCTGCGGGTTTGAAATCCTGGCTTATCACATTGTGACGCTATTTAGGGCGTGACTCGCATCCCATGGCATGTGCGGGATTGTTTATGACTAAGGAATGTGACTAGGTCCATCCCGAATAAGAATGTTTCTATATTGGCGATTGATACGCACCCTGTATTGAATATATCTGGGCTTATTGCCGTATTTGGGGCCTTGTGCCAATCTGTAGCATCCTCAGAGGATGAATATCGTTGTGATAGCATGCTTTCTATAATCATTGATCTCATTCATGTGCTTAATCACTCTTATGAAATGCTAAGTCATTTTTCTTGAAGTTAAATATCTAAAGTATATTCTTCTTAATAAATTGGAAATTGGGAAATTAATTAAATCTGTTACGTGACTCATATGCATACTGTGGACTGAGTATGGATCGGGCTGCACGCCGCAGTGAATGATATGAATATATTGCGCTTGGGCTGAAAGAGCCCCTTCGGAGTTTGTACACACCCCTAGTGAGCACCGTTGACGTTAAATGGATCGGGCTACACGTCGTAGCAGTCATGTGCATTGCATTGCATTCATGCATTGTTATTTACTTGTGCTATCTGTGGTTGCTCTTATTGTTAGTTCGTAGTAAGGTATCGGACTGTTAGACATAACTTTACTTTGTGGTATTTCGTGGAGTTCTTATCTTAAGCTATTTTATATGCTTTTTACTCACTGAGTACTTAGTACTGACCCCTACTCCCTACACCTTTGTGGGCAGATTCTGGTACGATGGAGGTTTAGACGAGCAATTCCATTTATTTAGAGTTATCCAAGTTGTTGAGGTAGCTATTGGCGTTCGCAAGACCTGGCTACTCTTCTTATTTCAGTCTTATTTACATATACATTTTCAGACTTGAGTATTTCGTTCAGATATTCTTATTATCCAGTTTTTGCTTAGAGGCTCTAGACTTGTGACCCCAGATCTTTGGGAGTGTTATTATTAGATTTCGCACTTCTCAGTATTATCATTCTACTATTATTGTTGGATTATCATTATAAACTCTTATATTCTTCTTAAATTGTCGTTCTCGGGACTTATTGTTAAATATGAAATGACTGTTGGTCAAGCTTGCCTAGCTCTAGGGTTGGGCACCATTACGACCGGGTTTGGGTCGTGACTGGCACGGCCGGCATCGCCGCTGCTGTGTGTTCGGCGGGATGTTACAAAAGAATCAGCCTTTTTTGTAACACCCCGCCGAACACACAGCAGCGGCGGTGCCGGCCGTGCCACCGAACACACAGCAGTGACACGCATCCTAAGGAATTGTTACCCTTGGGTATAGGAGCATTCCACGCATAGCTACAGCTACTGGGAATCGAACCTAAGACCCTATGGCCACACATGGACCCCTCGCAGCGGCGGTGCCGGCGGTGAGAGGTGAGGGAGTAAAATCCCTGAAAAGCCTTGGGGTCTTAGGTTCGATTCCCAGTAGCTGCAGCTATGCGTGGAATGCTCCTATACCCAAGGGTAACAATTCCTTAGGCTGCGTGTCACTGCTGTGTGTTCGGTGGCACGGCCGGCACCGCCACTGCTGTGTGTTCGGCGGGGTGTTGTCACGACCCGGATTTCCCACCATCGGGGTCATGATGGCGCCTACTAAATAGAAGCTAGGAAAGCCAAATATTAATTGCATCTCCATTAATAACCAATTTCTTATTAACAACATAAAAATTACAGCGGAGCAATCAAAATTAGCGGAAGACTTAATCAAATATGATAAAGAAAACTCCAAATCTGATACACTACCCAAGACTGGTGTCACAATACTCACGAACTTCTAAGAATAATACACATAATTGTTTGAAAGAAAATACAAGCTGTTTATCTCGATTACATGAGATAACAGAATGAAAAGCATAGATAGAAGAGACGACGGGTCCTGTGGACGCCTGCAAGGCTACCTCATAGTCTCAGTAGTCGAAAAATCCACAAGTCGCTACCGCCGCTACTGCTGTCCGTAACCTGTATCTGCGCAAAAAGAGCGAGTGTAGTATCAGCACAACCGACCCTATGTGCTGGTAAGTGCCTGGCCTATCCCAGCGAACTAGTGACAAGGCTAAGGCCAGTCACCCACCTAAACCTGTACAGTTGCAATATAGATATATATATATATATATACAATACATTTATAAAGAAATACTCTGCTCTGAAATATTATTCAACAACTGAAGATATCCAAAATATTCTTACTTTCATGTTTCAATTTCCTCTTTCATTTCATGTCTCGTGGTAGGCGTACCACCCGCTCCCAACTGTCACAGTAATTATCTCTTGTGGTAGGCGTACCACCCGCTCCCAATGTATCAGAAATTATATCTCGTGGTAGGCGTACCACCCGCTCCCAAATATATCAAAATTATATCTCGTGGTAGGCGTACCACCCGCTCCCAACTATCACAGTAATTATATCTTGTGGTAGGCGTACCACCCGCTCCCAAATATATCAATAATTATATCTTGTGGCAGGCGTACCACCCGCTCCCAAATATATATCAATAGGCTACCCGCAACTATGGCCAATGCCAAGATTTAAATCACTTCGTGGTCGGCGTACCACACGATCCCATTTCTTATTATATATAAGTGGTCGGCGTACCACACGATCCCATTTCATAAATATATATATATATATATATATTACCGGCATTTAGCCAATAATCTCTATATCAACAATATTTATAGTTACCGGTTTTTAAACCAATAATTTATAATAGTTTCAACAATTTACTTTCATTACCGGTATAACACCAATAATTCTTATTCAACAATTTATTCATAACCAAATTCATATTCCTACAAACTAGGATAGAACAAACACTTACCTCGAAAGTTCACGAACGATTCAATCCGTAGCAATGCCTTTTCCTTTCGAATTTGACTCCAATCCAACCGTATCTATACACAATTGATTTCATATCATCAATTCTACTTAACAAACTAGTTCATATTGCTAAATATGATTTTTACAACATTCTCTGCCCGTAATAGTAAAAATCGACCCCGGGCCCACATAATCGAAACTCAAGTTTCGAACCAAAATAAGTTCACCCAATCCTCCATGAGTTCAAATATACAATTTGTTCTTAAATTCGACTCCAAAACGAAGTCTAGATCGTAAATTCATTGAAAACCCTCACTATACTAAGTTCTTAATTTTTCTACCCATTTACACCTATTTAGGCTTAGGAATTCAAATAATATTGATGGAAAATGAAGAAAACGAGTTAAGAATCACTTACCCGAGAAGTTTAATGAAGAATCGCTCAAAAACCGTCCAAAAAGTTGTGGAGAAGAGAGTGTTTTGTGAAAAATGGAAACAATCCCGTAAGTGTTCTGTTTTGGGATTAAATTCACTGGGCAATAATTTCTTCATCGCGTTCGCGACACCCCGGCCGCGTTCGCGATGAAGGAAAATATCAGGCCATCGCGTTCGCGTAGGGTGAGTCGCGAACGCGAAGAAGAAAAATACTGGGCTTCAAATTTGGCCTACGCGAACGCGGCCTAAGGCACGCGATCGCGATGAAGGAAAATGCTGGGCATCGCGAACGCGATCAACAGGACGCGAACGCGAAGAAGGAACGAAATGTTCTTCGCGAACGCGACCAAGGCATCGCGAACGCGATGAGGAAATGCCTGCTGCAGATTTCTGCAGTTTTTCTTAAGTTCAAAAACACCCCGAACCACCTCCGAAACACTCCCGAGCCCTCGGGGCTCCAAACCAAATATGCACACTAACCTAAAAACATCATACGAACTTGCTCGCGCGATCAAACCGCTAAAATAACATCAAAATCCATGAATTGAGCCTTAAAGCTCAAGAACTCTTTAAGATTTCATAATTTCCAAACTTTCCAATTTAAGGCCGAAACACGTCAAACGACGTCCGTTTTCAACCAAACTTTACAGGAAGCGCTTAACCAATATATAAGACCTGTACCGGGCGTCGGAACCAAAATACGAGCCCGATACCAGTACTTTTTAATCAAAATTCAGTTTCATTTTCTTAAACATTTTCAGAAAACAATTTAACAGAAAAATTCTTTTACTGGGGTTCTAGACCTCGGATTTCAATTCCGGACATATGCCCAAGTTCCATATTTTTCTACGGATTTTCTGAAATAGTCAAATCACGGATCCGGGTCCGTTTACCAAAAATGTTGACCAATGTCAACCATATCAATATTAATATCAAAATTCTTCTACTTTTTCACATATTTCACATATTTCAACATAAATCTTTTCCAGCTTTGTGCCCGGACTGTGCACGCAAATCGAGGCAACTATAAATGAGGTTTTCAAGGCCTCAAAAGCTCGGAATGATTAAATAAACAAGTGATGACCCTTTGGGTCGTCACAATCTCCACCTCTAAAACAACCGTTCGTCCTCGAACGGACAAAAGAAAGAAGTACCGAGTCAGGAAACAAGTGTGGGTAACGGCTCCGCATATCAGACTCGGACTCCCGTGTCGATGCCTCAGGGAGGGTGACCTCTCCACCGAACGCGCACGGAAGGATAACTCTTCGACCTCAACCGTCGAACTTGCCGGTCTAGAATGGCTACCGCTCCTCCTCGTAAGATAGATCATTGTCCAATTGGACAAGATCGAAGTCTAACACATGTGTGGGATCGCCGTGGTATCTCCGAAGCATAGATACGTGAAAAATCTGGATGCACGGCCGATAAGCTAGGCGGCAAAGCTAATCTGTAAGCCACCCCTCCCACTCGTCTAGAATCTCAAATGGACCAATATACCTAGGGGCCGAGCTTGCCCTTCTTCCCAAACCTCATCACGCCCTTCATAGGCGACACCTGAGCAATACTCGTTCACCAACCATGAAATCTACATCTCGAACCTTACGATCCGCATAAGTCTTTTGCCTAGACCGAGCTGAACGCAATCTCTCCTGAATAGTCTTGACCTTATTCAAGGCCTCCTGAACTAAGTCTGTTCCTAACAACCGAGCCTCTCCCGGTTCAAACCATCCGACTGGTGATCGACATCGCCTACCATACAACGGCTCATATGGGGCCATCTGAATGATAGACTGGCAGTTGTTATTGTAGGCGAACTCTGCTAATGGCAGATATTGGTCCCACGAGCCTCCAAAATCAATAACACACGCTCGAAGCATGTCCTCTGGAATCCGAATAGTCCTCTTGGACTAACCATCCGTTTGGGGATGAAAAGCTATACTCAGCTGAACCTGGGTGCCTAACTCCTGCTGGACCGCTCTCCAGAACCGCGAGGTAAACTGCGTACCCCGATCAGAGATAATAGATACCGGCACTCCATGGAGACGAACAATCTCCCTAATGTAAACCTCCGCTAACCTCTCCGACGAGTAGGAGACAGATACTGGAATAAAGTGTGCTGATTTGGTCAGCCTATCAACAATGACCCAAATAGCATCAAATTTCCTTCTAGTCAAAGGAAGTCCAGTAACGAAATCCATAGTGATCCGCTCCCATTTCCACTCGGGAATTTCAATCCTCTGGAATACACCACCAGGTCTCTGGTGCTCATATTTCACCTGCTGACAATTTAGATACCGAGCGACATACGCAACGATATCTTTCTTCATTCTGCGCCACCAATAGTGCTGCCGTAAGTCCTGGTACATCTTCGCGGCGCCCGGGTGAATAGAATACCGCGAACTGTGGGCCTCTGCTAAGATTAACTCTCGAATCCCTTCGACATTGGGCACACAAACTCGACCTTGCAATTTCAATATCCCATCATCATCTAGATTTACCTGTGTGGCACCTCCCCGCTGTACTGTATCTCTCAACTCACGCAAATGAGGATCATCAAATTGCCTCTCACGGATACGCTCTAATAAAGAAGAACGAGCGACCGTGCGGGCTAACACTCTGCTAGGCTCAGAAATGTCCAATCTCACGAACCGGTTGGCTAATGCCTGGACGTCTAGAGCTAATGGTCTCTGACTGACCGGAATATATGCAAGACTACCCATGCTGGCATACTTTCTACTCAATGCATCGGCCACCACATTGGCCTTACCTGGGTGATATAAAATAGTAACATCATAGTCTTTTAGCAACTCTAGCCACCTCCTCTGCCTCATATTCAACTCTTTCTGCTTAAACAAATACTGAAGACTCTTATGATCGGTGTATACTTCACATGCTACACCATACAAATAATGCCTCCAGATCTTCAATGCGTGAATAATCGCCGCCAATTCTAGATCATGCACCTGGATAGTTCTTCTCATGAATCTTCAACTGCCTCGAAGCATAGGCAATAACCTTGCCATCCTGCATTAACACCGCACCAAGCCCAATACGGGAAGCATCACAATAAACAGTATAAGGTCCCGTACCTGTGGGTAAAACCAATACCGGTGTTGTGGTCAAGGTTGTCTTGAGCTTTTGAAAGCTCGCCTCACATTCATCGGACCATTCAAATTGAACACCCTTCCGGGTCAATCTGGTCAGTGGGTTGCAATAGACGAAAATCCTTCTACGAATCGACGATAATAGCCCGCTAACCCCAAGAAACTCCGAATATCTGTGGCTGATGTCGGTCTAGGCCAGCTCTTGACTGCCTCAATTTTCTTCGGATCAACCTCAATACCTGCTGCCGTCACAATATGACCCAGGAATGCAACTGAACTTAGCCAAAATTCACACTTTGAAAATTTTGCATATAGCTGGCTATTTCTCAGAGTCTGTAAGGCCACTCTGAGATGTTGCGCATGCTCCTCCTGACCGCGGGAATATATTAATATGTCATCAATGAAGACTATTACAAACAAGTCTAAATAAGGCCGTAACACCCGATTCATTAATTCCATAAAAGCGCTGGAGCATTTGTCAACCCAAAAGACATAACCAGGAATTCATAATGTCCATACCGAGTGCGGAACGCGGTCTTAGTGACATCAGATGCCCTAATCTTCAGCTGATGATAGCCGGATCTCAAATCTATCTTTGAAAATACCTTGGCACCCCTGAAGCCGGTCAAATAAATCATCAATTCGCGGAAGTGGATATTTATTTTTGATAGTCACCTTGTTTAACCTGTCGATAGTCAATGCACATTCTCATCGAACCATCTTTCTTCTTTACAAATAATACAGATGCACCCCACGGCGAAACACCTGGGCCTAATGAAACCCTTTTCAAGTAAATCCTGCAACCGTTCCTTCAATTCTTTTAACTCTGGCGGAGCCATACGGTATGGGGGAATGGAAATGGGCCGAGTGCCTGGAGCCAAATCAATGCAAAAATCAATGTCCCTATCGGGCGGCATACCCGGTAGGTCTGAAGGAAACACTTCAGGAAATTCACGAACCACGGGCACATAGTCAATAGAAGGAACCTCAGCACCGGAATCACGGACATAGGCCAAATAAGCCAAGCATCCCTTTCCAACCATACGCCGAGCTTTAACATAAGAAATAACATTACGGCTAGTATGACCTGAAATTCCTTTCCACTCTATACGAGGCGAATTTGGCAGGGCTAAAGTCACAGCCTTGGCATGGCAATCTAAAATAGCATGATACGGAGATAGCCAGTCCATGCCTAGTATAATATCGAAGTCCACCATATTTAGGAGTAATAAATCAGCACGGGTCTTGAGACCCTCAATTACTATAATACATGACCGATGAACTCGATCAACCACAATAGAGTCGCCTACTGGTGTAGACACATGAACAGGAACACTCAGTGGATCACTGGGCTGAATCAAGTATGGTGCAAAATAGGAAGACACATACGAATATGTAGACCCAGGGTCAAATAATGCCGATGCCTTTCTATCACAAACCAAAATAATACCTGTAATGACGGCATCAGAAGACTCAGCCTCTGGTCTGGCGGGAAGTGCATAACATCGGGGCTGTGCCCCACCACCCTGAGCAGTATCTCTAGGACGATCAGCTGCTGGCTGGTCTCTACCTCTATCGGTCCGAGCTCCACCTCTATGACCTCTACCTCCACCTCTATGTCCTCTACCTCCGCCTCTAGCCGGCTGGGCAGGCTGTGAGGGAACTGGGGCCTGAATCATGGCACGAGAACCCTGCTGGTGAGATCTGTCAGAAGCTCGAGGGCAATACCTTGCAATGTGCCTAAAATCACCGCACGTAAAACAAGCCCTCGACTGCTGAAAATGGCGAAGTGGTGGTGCACTGATAGGCTGCTGATCAGAGTAGCGTGGCTGAGAATTACGATCACCTGAAGCATCATGAGAAACCTGAAGAGCTGACCGATAAGGCCTAGGAGGATGGCCTCTATCATAAAAATCTCTATCTCCGGACGAGGTACCACTGAATCTACCCGAATTACGAGATCTCTTATCTGATCCATGTCTCGCTCCCTGTGACAGAGCCATCTCGATCCGGCGGGCTGCATTAGCCGCCTCCTGAAAAGTGATTTCAGTTCCTGCACCCATAGCCATCTGTAGCCGAATTGGCTGATTCAAGCCATCAATAAACCTCCTCACTCTCTCCCGCTCCGTGGGAAGTATGATAACAGCATGACGAGCCAGGTCCACGAACCTAGTCTCGTACTGTGTGACAGACATAGAACCCCGATGAAGACGCTCAAATTGTCTGCGCATAAACTCCCGCTGAGTTGCTGGAAGGAACTTCTCCAAGAATAATTCTGCAAACTGCTCCCAAGTCAAAGATGACGATCCCGCTGGCCCGGTTAGACAATAATCTCTCCACCAAGTCTTGGCGGAACCAGATAACCGAAAAGTAGCAAAATCCACACCATTTGTCTCCACAATACCCATAGTACGGAGAACTTCGTGGCAGCTGTATAAGAAGTCCTGTGGGTCCTCTGAAGGAGTACCACTGAATGTGGTAGTGAACAGCTTGGTAAACCTGTCCAATCTCCACAACGCATCAGCAGACATAGCTGCACCATCATTAGACGGAGTCGCAATAATAGGCCAAACTGCCTCAACTGGCTGAATCACAGGATCTTGAGCCTGGGGAATTACTGGCTCCGGAGTGCGCGTAGCAGGAGTCTGATTACCTCCTCCAGCCCGAGAAGTGGCTGGTGCTACCGGTAATAAACCTGCTCTGGTGACATGATCCATAAAACCTGCTATCCGGACCAAAGCATCCTGAAGATCCGGTGAAAATAAAGCTCCTCCTGGGACCTGAGCTGGGCCTACTGGAGCTGCTGGGGCTGGAATTTCCTCCTCTATATGAACCCTGAGGTTCTGCCACTCGTGCTGCTGCTCGGGGTTGAGCTCTGCCCCTACCTTGTCCTCTAGGACGACCTCGACCTCGGCCCTTACCCCTAGCAGGAGCTGCCGCTGCTGGGACCTCAGGTTGCTGGTCAGTAGATGAGGATGCACGTGTCCTTACCATCTGCGGAAGAACAGAGTAGTAGTTCAATTAACATTTAAAAGATCAAGTCGCACGACTGGAAAGAATAAAGGGAATATTTTCCTAACTCTGTAGCCTCTGGAGGATAAATACAGACGTCTCCGTACCGATCCTTCAGAGACTCTACTAAGGTTGTTCGTGAGTTGTGAGACCTATGCAACCTAGTGCTCTGATACCAACTTGTCACGACCCGGATTTCCCACCATCGGGGTCATGATGGCGCCTACTAAATAGAAGCTAGGCAAGCCAAATATTAATTGCATCTCCATTAATAACCAATTTCTTATTAACAACATAAAAATTACAGCAGAGCAATCAAAATTAGCGGAAGACTTAATCAAATATGATAAAGAAAACTCCAAATCTGATACACTACCCAAGACTGGTGTCACAATACTCACGAACTTCTAAGAATAATACACATAATTGTTTGAAAGAAAATACAAGCTGTTTATCTCGATTACATGAGATAACAGAATGAAAAGCATAGATAGATGAGACAACGGGTCCTGCGGACGCCTGCAAGGCTACCTCGTAGTCTCAGTAGTCGGAAAATCCACAAGTCACTACTGCCGCTGCTGCTGTCCGTAACCTGTATCTGCGCAAAAAGAGCGCAGAGTGTAGTATCAGCACAACCGACCCCATGTGCTGGTAAGTGCCTGGCCTATCCCAGCGAACTAGTGACAAGGCTAAGGCCAGTCACCCACCTAAACCTGTACAGTTGCAATATAGATATATATATATATATATATATATATATATATACAATACATTTATAAAGAAATACTCTGCTCTGAAATATTATTCAACAACTGAAGATATCCAAAATATTCTTACTTTCATGTTTCAATTTCCTCTTTCATTTCATGTCTCGTGGTAGGCGTACCACCCGCTCCCAACTGTCACAGTAATTATCTCTTGTGGTAGGCGTACCACCCGCTCCCAATGTATCAGAAATTATATCTCGTGGTAGGCGTACCACCCGCTCCCAAATATATCAAAATTATATCTTGTGGTAGGCGTACCACCCGCTCCCAAATATATCAAAATTATATCTTGTGGTAGGCGTACCACCCGCTCCCAAATATATCAAAATTATATCTTGTGGTAGGCGTACCACCCGCTCCCAATATATCAATAGGCTACCGGCAACTATGGCCAATGCCAAGATTTAAATCACTTCGTGGTCGGCGTACCACACGATCCCATTTCTTATTATATATAAGTGGTCGGCGTACCACACGATCCCATTTCATAAATATATATATATATATTACCGGCATTTAGCCAATAATCTCTATATCAACAATATTTATAGTTACCGGTTTTTAAACCAATAATTTATAATAGTTTCAACAATTTACTTTCATTACCGGTATAACACCAATAATTCTTATTCAACAATTTATTCATAACCAAATTCATATTCCTACAAACTAGGATAGAACAAACACTTACCTCGAAAGTTCACGAACGATTCAATCCGTAGCAATGCCTTTTCCTTTCGAATTTGACTCCAATCCAACCGTATCTATACACAATTGATTTCATATCATCAATTCTACTTAACAAACTAGTTCATATTGCTAAATATGATTTTTACAACATTCTGCCCGGAATAGTAAAAATCGACCCCGAGCCCACATAATCGAAACTCAAGTTTCGAACCAAAATAAGTTCACCCAATCCTCCATGAGTTCAAATATACAATTTGTTCTTAAATTCGACTCCAAAACGAAGTCTAGATCGTAAATTCATTGAAAACCCTCACTATACTAAGTTCTTAATTTTTCTACCCATTTACACCTATTTAGGCTTAGGAATTCAAATAATATTGATGGAAAATGAAGAAAACGAGTTAAGAATCACTTACCCGAGAAGTTTAATGAAGAATCGCTCAAAAACCGTCCAAAAAGCTGTGGAGAAGAGAGTGTTTTGTGAAAAATGGAAACAATCACGTAAGTGTTCTGTTTGGGGATTAAATTCACTGGGCAATAATTTCTTCATCGCGTTCGCGACACCCCGGCCGCGTTCGCGATGAAGGAAAATATCAGGCCATCGTGTTCGCGTAGGGTGAGTCGCGAACGCGAAGAAGAAAAATACTGAGCTTCAATTTTGGTCTACGCGAACGCGGCCTAAGGCACGCGATCGCGATGAAGGAAAATGCTGGGCATCGCGAACGCGATCAACAGGACGCGAACGCGAAGAAGGAACGAAATGTTCTTCGCGAACGCGACCAAGGCATCGCGAACGCGATGAGGAAATGCCTGCTGCAGATTTCTGCAGTTTTTCTTAAGTTCAAAAACACCCCGAACCACCTCCGAAACACTCCCGAGCCCTCGGGGCTCCAAACCAAATATGCACACTAACCTAAAAACATCATACGAACTTGCTCGCGCGATCAAACCGCTAAAATAACATCAAAATCCATGAATTGAGCCTTAAAGCTCAAGAACTCTTTAAGATTTCATAATTTCCAAACTTTCCAATTTAAGGCCGAAACACGTCAAACGACGTCCGTTTTCAACCAAACTTTACAGGAAGCGCTTAACCAATATATAAGACCTGTACCGGGCGTCGGAACCAAAATACGAGCCCGATACCAGTACTTTTTAATCAAAATTCAGTTTCATTTTCTTAAACATTTTCAGAAAACAATTTAACAGAAAAATTCTTTTACTGGGGTTCTAGACCTCGGATTTCAATTCCGGACATATGCCCAAGTTCCATATTTTTCTACGGATTTTCTGAAATAGTCAAATCACGGATCCGGGTCCGTTTACCAAAAATGTTGACCAAAGTCAACCATATCAATATTAATATCAAAATTCTTCTACTTTTTCACATATTTCACATATTTCAACATAAATCTTTTCCAGATTTGTGCCCGGACCTGTGCACGCAAATCGAGGCAACTATAAATGAGGTTTTCAAGGCCTCAAAAGCTCGGAATGATTAAATAAACAAGTGATGACCCTTTGGGTCGTCACAGTGACACCGGAAGAAGACATAGAAAAATGCTGAAGCAAATTTTATTTCTGAAGAAAATTCAGACTTCATGCATTTTGATGTAGCTGATGACTTTGCACTCCCAGAAGGAGAAACAAGTCATGTAATCGGTTGTGAATCTGTAGAAATATAAATATTTTAATTTTTATTGTTTGATAGTATGGTTATGTAATTGTTGTACATAAAGAAAAAATATGATTTGATAAAGATGTTTACTATAGTATATCTTATTTATGTCATTTTGAAGAATATGGATAACAATATTAGATCAACTTAAACTCTAGCAGAGTTTGCAAGAAATATACAACCACCAGAAGTGGTTATATTTCGTATATCTCATTGTAATTATATTTTGTTCACCAACGGAAGTGTTATATGCCTATGACCACCAGAAGTGACAATTTAGGCTTTCTATGGTTACAATTGAAGATAAACTAGAGAAAATTTCTCTATATTACTTGCATGCCTCGATTTGCTTCTGAAGTGGCATTATCTTAAAAGAGGTTGATGCATTATAGGATTTGGTGCGATTAACACACGTTCAGATAATTATGTTCCGTTCCCTGAAGGATGATAACTTTTGATAATATTAATCCATTCCCTGAAGTGAGTGTGATAATATTAATAAATCTGATAAATATGAACGCGCTTTTGATGTAAATATAATCACCTCCAGAAGAGGTAATATAATTAAGAGACTCAATATTTCGTATTTTAAATTTGCTCCTAAAGAAGTAATCAATTGGAATTGCCTCCTGAAGTTGGAAAATATTATGAAGAGGAGTTTTCTTGTGCTTAAACAATTGTTTATTTGATTGTGATTTTATCTTATGATACCAGAAGTATCTAAGAAATATTTGATGGTACAAAATATATCAACAACTCCTTAAGAGCTAACTGTTTGCCTAGAAAACACATGACACAAGTAGTGTCCAATAAATATTAAATTGTGGATAATAATTGAAGGCTCACGAAGAGCTTATTTACAAATATATCATTCATATTATATGATTATGGACAAAACATATGTTGTAGTAAACCCGAAGTTTACTAAAATAAATGGCTATCATATTGAGACTATAAATGATTGGAAGATTAAAAATCTTCATGTTTCCACAATCATAGGGGGTAAAATAATATGTATATGAGAAGTTACCCGCCTTATTCTTCGATTTGTACTAAATCATTGTCACACCTCCCTTTTTACTACCTTTCTATTTCCCGAAAAGGAGAATAAGGTATACCTCGTTAATTACCAATACACCCGGGAAGGGATATAATAACAATGAGGAAGGAGTTTTTCCAATTTAAGGACAATCGGAACGGAATTTTATTTAAAGTTTTACAGTCGCCACTTGGGAAGATAATGGTGTCCCAAGTCACCGGTTAATCCCGAATCTTAGGAAATTGACTCTGTTTAAATAGTCCGCGCAACAAGAAATCCGGATAAGGAATTCTGTTAACCCAGGAGAAGGTGTTAGGCACTCCCGGATTTCGTGGTTTTAGCACGGTCGCTCAAATGTCCTTTTTGACTTTATTTGATTTCGTTATATGCTTTTTACAACATGTGCATGTTTCATTTTTAATATTTTTATGACTTGCGACGTCGCGAAAATGCATTTCAAGTCACACCGCAACCAGTACGCCTGTGACTTTAACACGTTTCAGCTTCGTCGAGATTTAGGATTTGAGCCACATTAGATGTGCACTCGTATTAAGGAATGTATATTCGAAATCGTGCCTATAATGTCTAACGGCTTATTATACTTTAGGAAAGACCGTGGAATTTGCTAAACGGTCTTCCCAAATCTATCACTTATTATCATTTATATGGGGGCCCCGCGTGTTTTGTTCTTATACGAGGCTCGTCCCGTTATTTTTAATAGTCCAATCCTAACAAATGCTACATTTTCTATTTTTGGTTTTTCCCTAATTATTTTTTAGTTGATATTGTAATTTCAGAATCATGTCCAGGCTTGGACGTTTATTGACTAGAATTTAATAGTCCAGCTTACATAACTGGGTTTTGAAAACCTAGAATATGTTATAGTTATTATTCAAGGACCCGAAAGTGAGTCCAATTGAATCTGGGCCCATATCGCATGTCGAGCCCAAACCAATCGAGAGAAATGCGAGACAAAACTGAAATTCCATAACAGATATACAAATGCTCAAAACAATAGATAAAATTAACCAAATAACAATTTATTTCATAAGAAACAGAAGTACAAGTTTAACAATGTTAATTCTGAATCCCAGTTATTTATCACTAACTGAACTCTGAACAATAGACTACCATTTCATACACTTTAACAACGACATGTTACTTAACTATGCGAATTGAACTATTATTAACCACTAATTGTAACTCATACTATTTTGATCATAATTATCGATTACTAATAGAACTTTAACAATAAGCTACTAATTTCCACTGTTTCGAACAATGATATTATACTTAACTATGCCAATCTGTTACTGATTCTAGCTTACTCTTATTTCAAATGGTTATTGATTTAATTGAAGTGAAGAAACATACTCTAACGAAGTCAATCATATTTAACAATCAAAATCTAATTCATGAAGACTAATGTGGTTATTATGCAGATTATGAAATTATTCTTAACTAGGTGAATTGATTTTAATGAGTTCACCTGTTTTTACATTAAGTTTAAGGTGATTATAACTACAGGTATTCTATACTACTATATATATTACATTGTTCGAGTTTCGCATATATTTAACTATTACATTTGTTCCTATCAAATTACAGAAAATCTAACAGATAATTAACATAACATTTTCAAAATACAAAAGCAGATTCCAGCTGAGCAACTCAATACGATTTCATTTCTTCAAATAGCTGATAGTTACATATCTGGAGTATTAATGTGTACCTGATTCAGCAAAGTAAAAACTTATAAGTCTAGGATGCAAATGAAGATGAAGGATAGTCAGTGATCACAGCAGCAGAATCAATAGAGAGCAAATCACAGCAAAACAGTAAACACAGTCGAGTATAATCCTCAAATCCAGCAGATAAGCAATCCAAAGAATAGAATTGAAGAAACCCAATAGAATCCGATAGTGTAGAATAGCAGAAGATCCTAATTGAATTTCAAAATTGCACTCGACTATACTCAGAATTTCACTCTCAATTTGTGGTGTATCAGTCTTAATTTCAGAAAGTTTTCTCTGAATTTCTAGAATCCAGCCCTTTTTCAGGCTTAGTTACAGCCTATTTATAGATGTTTTTTGTGAAATTTTTAGGGGGAAATTCAAAAATCTTATTATAATGTGACGACCCAAAGGGTCATCACTTATTTTATTAATAATTTCGAGCTTCTGAGGCCTTGAAAACCTCATTCTATGTTGCCTCGATTTACGTGCACGATCCGAGCATGTAGCCGGAAAGATTTTGTGATAGAAAATATGAATTCTATGAGAAATTTGGATAAAATTGATATTAATATTGATATGGTTGACTTCGGTCAACATTTTTGGTAAACGGATCCGGACCCGAGATTGGATGGTCCCGAGAGGTCCGTAGGAAAATATGGGACTTGGACATGTGTCCGGAGTCAAATTCTGAGGCCTCGAGCCCAAGTTATGAATTTTTATGTGAAATTGTTTTTGATGCAATTATTAAAGGAAATAAATTAATAGACCTTGGTATCGGGCTCGTATTTTGGTTCCGACGCCCGGTACAAGTCTTAAATATTATATATGTGATTTCCGTAAAGTTTGGTGACATTTGGATGTCGTTTGAGATGTTTTGGACCTTGAGTTCCAAGTTAAGAAGTTTTGAAAATCAAAAGTATGAAAATCATGAGTTTGAGGCTTGATTTGATCGAAACGAAGTGATATTGGCGATATGATCGCACGAACAAGTCCATAATGTGTTTTTGAGGTTGTGTACATGTTTGGATGGGAGCCCGGGGGGCTCGGGTAAAGATTTGATAGGCCGTTGGATGAAAATCTGAATTTTGAACTGCTGGTTTTTTTCACCCAGCTGTTGGCTTCGCAATTGCGAAGAATTCTTCGCAATTGCGAAGGTGACAGACCAAGGCAGGGTTCGCAAATGCGAACCCTTGATCGCAAATGCGAAGGGCGTCCAGGAGGCTTGGGTTCGCAAATGCGAACATAACCTCGCAAATGCGAGGCCTTCACTATTGAGCCATGCTTCGCAAATGCGAAGCCTTCTTCGCAAATGCGAAGGAGTCACTGCTGAGCCATGCTTCGCAAATGCGAAGCCTTCTTCGCAAATGCGAAGCCTTCTTCGCAAATGCGAAGGTGCCTGGTTCGCAAATGCGAACAAATGTTCGCAAATGCGAACTTTCCACCCTTAGCTTATTTTTCAAACTCCAGAAATTGGTCGGGGTTCGCAATTGCGAACCCATGTTCGCAAATGCGAACACAGAGACCTGAAAAACACGAATTTGAGTCATTTCTTCATTTTTCACAAAACCAAAACACCTATTTGCGACTCTTCAAGGATTTCTTCTTCATCAAAACGATTGTAAGTCACTTTTTACTTAATTCTTTCAATTCTTAACATCATTAAACATGTTTTTCATTAGAAATCAAATGTTTTCATGGTAAAATTCTTGTTTTTGTTAGAAAATAGGGTTTTTCATAAATTGGAGAATTGGACCTCGAATTGGGGTCCGATTTTGAAACAAATTATATACGTGAACTCGTGGGGGGATGGGTAACCGGATTTTGGTCCTAACCCCGAATTCCGATCATGTGGGCCCGGGGTTGAAATTTACTATTCATGGCATAATGTTGTAAAAGTGTTATTTGGTATTAAGAATTAGTTTGTTGAGTAGAATTGATGATATTAAATCAATTGTGTATAGATACGGTTGGATTGGAGCCAAATTGAAAGAAAAGACATTTCCACGGATTGGATTGTTCATAAGCATTCGAGGTAAGTGTTTGTTCTATCCTAGCTTGAGGGAATAGGATTATGTGTTATGTGCTATGTGATCGAGTGCGGTGTATGGGCTGTGGTGACGAGCATCCATACATTGGCGTCTAGTATGACCGTGAGTCGTTGGAAAAATGATATTTTGAGATACATTATATGTGAATCGTTGTTGTTCTCCCTTGTTGGGACTTGTTGTGAAGATAATTATTGATTGCCCTTGATGGGACAAATTATGAATTGTTGTTTCTTTCTCTGCCCTTAACTGTGATTGTTATTTGGGTGAGGAAGAGTGATAATGCACGAAGGGTGATGCCGTGCCATGTTTATTTATTTATGCACGAAGGTTAATGCCGTGCCATGTTTATTTATTAATTATGCACGAAGGATCATGCCGTGCCCCGTTATTGAACCATGTACGAAGGATCATGCCGTACTATGGATGTGAGGATGAGAGTAAAAGCACGAAGGGTGATGCCGTGTACTTTATTTGTTTATTTGGTGAGGATGAGAGTAAAAGCACGAAGGGTGATGCCGTGTACTTTATTTGCTTATTTGGTGAGGATGAGAGTAAAAGCACGAAGGGTGATGCCGTGCAATTGCTTGTTATTTCTTGAAGTGATATTATTCGTGTTTACATTATACTTTGTTTTCTTTGTGAAATTATTAACTGTGGTTAGTTGTTAGATTCTTTAAGATACTCCTTATTGTGTTATTACTTGATTATTTCTTGTTATTTTGTGGTACACATATATATATTGAATTGCACGGGTTTATGTGAGTGTCTGGTCCTAGGCTTGTCACTACTTCGCCGGGATAGGCCAGGCACTTACCAACACATGGGGTCGGTTGTGCTGATGCTACACTTCGTGCGTTTTTGCACAGGTCCAGGTTACGATCAGGAGCAGCAGCAGCAGCAGTAAATAGATTGCGTGGGAGTTGATTTCATTTGAGACCGAGGTAGCTTGCAGACGTCCGCAGGCCCGGCGTCTCTTTCTTTATTTATGTTTATAGCTGTAGTCTCATTATTCCGAGACGAACAGAATTATGTTATATTTTCTTCAGACTTTTATGTGTAGTATTCCATAGTAGTTTGTGAGTTGGTGACTCCAAATCTTGGGTAGAGGATTTCAGTATGGTTTTTACCTTGGGATTTGTTATTTCCATTTCGATAAAGTATTCCGCATATATTTAATTAAAATTGTGTTATAAACAGGATAGTACGAATACAGTGGCTTGCCTAGCTACCACGAGTAGGCGCCATCACGATCCCGATATTGGGGGAAAATCCGGGTCGTGACAAGTTGGTATCGAGCTCTAGGTTACATAGGTCTCACCACTCACGAACAAGCTTAGTAGAGTTTGAGAGGTAGGTACGGAGACGTCCGTACTTGTCCTCCAGAGTCTATTGAGTTAGGAAAAAGTCTCTCATTTGTTCTTTCTTGTCGTGCGACTTGTTCCTCAATTACCTGATTGAATTTCTATTCTGTCCTTTCGCAGATGGTAAGGACACGCACTTCTTCGTCCGCTGACCAGCAGCCTGAGCCCCAGGCAGCTCCTGTGAGGGGCAGGGGCCGAGGCCGTACTAGAGGCCGTGGTAGGGGTAGAGCTCGGCCCCAGGCAGCTACCCCAGAGGTGGAGCCTCATATTGAGATTGATGAGGAGGTTCCGGCTCCAGCAGCTCCAGCGGGCCCAGCTCAGGTCCCAAGAGAGGCTTTGATTACCCCGGATCTCCGGGATGCTTTGGTCGAATAGCGGGATTTATGGATAGCATTGCCGGAGCGGGTCTATTATCAGTTGCCCCGCCTACTTCTCGGCCGGAGGAGGGGCCCGTACTCCTATTGCTCATACTCCGCAGCCGTAGCTCCTCGCCCTCGAGCACCGGCAATCCGGCCCACCGTGGCCACTCGATCCGGTACCACGACTCATGCCGGCGACGGAGCGGCCATGACTTCCGATTCGTTATGGAGGCTTGATCGGTTCTCCAAGCTATTTACCACTACATTCGGTGGAGCCGCATCAGAGGATCCTCAGGACTTTTTATTCAGTTGCCATGAGATTCTCAAGACTATGGGGATCGTGGAGACAAACGGAGTTGATTTCTGTACCTTCAGACTTGCAGGATCCGCCAAGACTTGGTGGAGAGATTATTGCCCGACTCGACCAGCAGGGTCCCCAGCTCTATCATGGGACCAGTTTGCGGAACTATTTATGGAGAAGTTTCTCCTTGCTACTCAGCGGGATTTACTTCGGAGGCAGTTTGAGCGCCTCCATCAGGGCACTATGACAGTTACACGGTATGAGACGAGATTTATCGACTTGGCTCGTCATGCAGTGGTGATACTTCCCACGGAGCGGGAGAGGGTCCGCAGATTTATAGATGGGCTTAACCAGCCGATTAGACTCCAGATGGCTATGGGCGTGGGGAGTGACATATCATTTCAGGAGGCAGCCAATGCAGGACGCAGAGTTGAGATGGCTCTTGCTAGGGGAGGCGGTTATTCTTCGGATAAGAGGCCTCGTCATTCAGGTAGATTTGGTGGTTCTTCCTCCGGTAGCAGAGAATCCTTTGATAGAGGCCAGTCCTCCAGCCTTTTCATTCCGCCCTTCGAGCTCACCGGGTGGATCGGGTGATCGTGGTTCTCGGGGGTATTATTCGGACCGCCTCCTATTAGTGCTCGGCCTCTTCGCAGTGTTCGTGGAGGCCATTCGAGTCGTCGGGGCCAGCAGCCCTATCGGCCCAAGAGTTGCTACGGTTGTGGCGACCCGGGTCATTTTATCAGGAATTGCCCTATAGCAGCGGGCAACTCTCAGCAGCGGGGTCCTCGTCCTATGATTCGAGGCCCCAGCTGACCCTCAGCCTGCCCAGAGCCAGCCAGAGGCGGGGGTAGGGATTATAGAGGTGGAGGTCGAGACCGTAGAGGCGGAGACCGTCCAGCGAGAGGTAGAGGTCAGCCAGCTGATGGTCGTCCTAGAGACGCGAGCTCGGAGGGGAGGTGCGGATCCCCGATTCTATGCTTTACCAGCCCGGCCGCAGGCCAGAGGCATCAGATGCTGTGATTACAGGTACTATTCTTGTGTGTGACAGAGGTGCTTCAGTATTATTTGACCCTGGATCTACCTATTCCTATGTGTCTTCCTACTTCGCACCGTATTTAGCCGTGCCCAGCTATGCTCTGGATATTCCAGTTTATGTGGCTACGCCAAGTGGGTGACTCTATTGTAGTCGATCGGGTGCATCGTTCGTGCGTAGTTATATTTGGGGGTCTCGAGACCCGTGTTGATCTGTTGCTCTTGGATATGGTAGATTTTGATGTCATATTGGGGATGGACTGGTTGTCCCCATACCATGCTATTCTTGATTGTCATGCTAAGACTGTCACCTTAGCCTTGCCAGAATCACCCCGATTAGAGTGGAAGGGTACCTCAAGCCACTCTGTTCGCACTGTTATTTCTTATGTTAAGGCTCGACGTATGGTCGAGAAGGGGTGTCTAGCTTATTTGGCTTATGTTCGTGATTCCGGCGCAGAAGTTCCTTCCATTGATTCAGTCCCTATTGCACGGGAGTTTCCTGAGGTTTTTCCTTCAGACCTGCCGGGCATGCCACCCGACAGGGATATTGATTTCTGTATTGATCTGGCACCTGGCACTCAGCCCATCTCTATTCCACCCTATCGTATGGCCCCGCCGGAGTTAAAAGAGTTGAAAGATCAGTTGCAGGACCTTCTTGAGAAGGGCTTTATCAGGCCCAGTGTTTCCCCCTGGGGAGCACCTGTATTATTTGTAAAGAAGAAGGATGGCTCGATGCGGATGTGTATTGATTACCGGCAGTTAAACAAGGTGACTATCAAAAATAAATATCCACCGCCGAGGATTGATGATTTGTTTGACCAGCTCCAGGGAGCGAGGGTATTCTCTAAGATAGACTTGAGGTCAGGCTACCATCAGCTGAAGATCAGGGCGGCTGACATTCCTAAGACGACCTTTCGCTCTAGATATGGGCATTATGAGTTCTTGGTCATGTCCTTCGGGTTGACCAATGCCCCAGCAGCATTCATGGAGTTGATGAATCGGGTATTCGAGGCCTTACTTAGATCTGTTCGTGATAGTCTTCATAGATGACATCCCGGTGTACTCCCGCAGCCAGGAAGAGCACGAGCAAGCACCTCGGAGTGATTCTTCAGACTCTGAAAGATAATCGACTATATGCCAAATTTTCTAAATGTGAGTTCGGTCGAGTTCGGTAGCATTTCGGGTCATATTGTATCCGTGGAAGGTATTCGGGTAGACCCAAAGAAGATTGAGGCAGTCCGGAATTGGCCTCGACCAGCTTCGATGACCGAGATACGGAGTTTCTTGGGATTAGCGAGGTTACTACCGTCGTTTTGTAGAGGGTTTTCTTCCATTGCAGCCCCGATGACCGGGTTGACCCGAAGGGTGTTCTTTTCAGTGGATCGAGGAGTGTGAGGCGAGCTTTCGAAGCTCAAGACAGCCTTGACCACAGCACCGGTGTTAATACTACCTACAGGTACAGGGCCTTATACACTTTATTGTGACGCATCTCGTACAGGGCTTGGAGCGGTATTGATGCGAGATGGTAAGGTTATTTCTTATGCTTCGAGGCAGTTAAAGATACATGAGAAGAATTATCCAGCTCATGATCTTGAGTTAGCAGCAGTGGTTCATGCCTTAAAAATCTGGAGGCATTATCTTTATGGTGTGACATGTGAGGTGTACACTGATCACAAAAGCCTACAGTACTTGTTCAAACAGAAGGAGTTGAATCTGCGATAGCGGAGATGGTTAGACTTGCTAAAAGACTATGATGTTACTATATTATATCACCCAGGTAAGGCCAATGTGGTGGCCGATGCATTGAGTAGAAAGTATGCCAGCATGGGTAGTCTTGCATATATTCCGGTCAATCGGAGACCATTAGCTCTAGATGTCCAGGCCTTAGCCAACCGGTTCGTGAGATTAGACATTTCTGAGCCTAGCAGAGTGTTAGCCCTGCACGGTCGCTCGTTCTTCCTTATTAGAGCGTATCCGTGAGAGGCAATTTGATGATCCTCATTTGCGTGAGTTGAGAGATACAGTACAGCGGGGAGGTGCCACTCAGGTAAATCTAGATGATGATGGGGTATTGAAATTGTAGGGTCGAGTTTGTGTGCCCAATGTCGAAGGAATTCGAGAGTTGATCTTAGCAGAGGCCCACAGTTCGCGGTATTCTATTCACCCGGGCGCCGCGAAGATGTACCAGGACTTACGGCAACACTATTGGTGGCGCAGAATGAAGAAAGATATCGTTGCGTATGTCGCTCGGTGTCTAAATTGTCGACAGGTGAAATATGAGCACCAGAGACCCGGTGGTGTATTCCAAAGGATTGAAATTCCCGAGTGGAAATGGGAGCGGATCACTATGGACTTCGTTATCGGACTTCCTTTGACTCGGAGGAAATTTGATGCTATTTGGGTCATTGTTGATAGACCGACCAAATCAGCACACTTTATTCCGATATCTGTCTCCTACTCGTCGGAGAGGTTAGGGAGAGGTTTACATTAGGGAGATTGTTCGTCTCCATGGGGTGCCGTATCTATTATCTCCGATCGGGGTACGCAGTTTACCTCGCGGTTCCGGAGAGCGGTTCAGCAGGAGTTAGGTACCCGGGTTCAGTTGAGTACAGCATTTCATCCTCGGACGGATGGCCAGTCCGAGAGGACTATTCGGATTCTAGAGGACATGCTTCGAGCCCGTGTTATTGATTTCGGAGGCTCGTGGGATCAGTTTCTACCATTGGCAGAGTTCGCCTACAATAACAGCTACCAATCTAGCATCCAGATGGCCCCGTATGAGGCGTTGTATGGTAGGCGATGTCGATCACCGGTTGGATGGTTTGAACCGGGAGAGGCTCGGTTGTTGGGTACAGACTTAGTTCAGGAGGCCTTGGATAAGGTCAAGACTATTCAGGAGAGATTGCGTTCAGCTCAGCCTAGGCAAAAGACTTATGCGGATCGCAAGGTTCGAGATGTAGATTTCATGGTTGGTGAACGAGTATTGCTCCGGGTGTCGCCTATGAAGGGCGTGATGAGGTTTGGGAAGAAGGGCAAGCTCGGCCCTAGGTATATTGGCCCATTTGAGATTCTAGACAGAGTGGGAGGGGTGGCTTACGGATTAGCTTTGCCGCCTAGTTTATCAGCCGTGCATCCAGTTTTCATTGTATCTATGCTTCGGAGATACCACGGCGATCCCACACATGTGTTAGACTTCAGTACTGTCCAATTGGACAATGATCTATCCTACGAGGAGGAGCCGGTAGCCATTCTAGACCGGCAGGTTCGACAGCTGAGGTCGAAGAGTTATCCTTCTGTGCGTGTTCGGTGGAGAGGTCAGCCTCCTGAGGCATCGACCTGGGAGTCCGAGTCTGATATGCGGAGCCGCTACCCACACTTGTTTCCTGACTCAGGTACTTCTTTTTTTGTCCGTTCGAGGACGAACGGTTGTTTTAGAGGTGGAGATTGTGACGACCCAAAGGGTCATCACTTATTTTATTAATAATTTCGAGCTTCCGAGGCCTTGAAAACCTCATTCTATGTTGCCTCGATTTACGTGCACGATCCGAGCATGTAGCCGGAAAGATTTTGTGATAGAAAATATGAATTCTATGAGAAATTTGGATAAAATTGATATTAATATTGATATGGTTGACTTCGGTCAACATTTTTGGTAAACGGATCCGGACCCGAGATTGGATGGTCCCGAGAGGTCCGTAGGAAAATATGGGACTTGGACATGTGTCCGGAGTCAAATTCGAGGCCTAGAGCCCAAGTTATGAATTTTTATGTGAAATTGTTTTTGATGCAATTATTAAAGGAAATAAATTGATAGACATTGGTATCGGGCTCGTATTTTGGTTCCGACGCCCGGTACAAGTCTTAAATATTATATATGTGATTTCTGTAAAGTTTGGTGACATTTGGATGTCGTTTGAGATGTTTTGGACCTTGAGTTCCAAGTTAAGAAGTTTTGAAAATCAAAAGTATGAAAATCATGAGTTTGAGGCTTGATTTGATCGAAACGAAGTGATATTGGCGATATGATCGCACGAACAAGTCCATAATGTGTTTTTGAGGTTGTGTACATGTTTGGATGGGAGCCCGGGGGGCTCGGGTAAAGATTTGATAGGCCGTTGGATGAAAATCTGAATTTTGAACTGCTGGTTTTTTTCACCCAGCTGTTGGCTTCGCAATTGCGAAGAATTCTTCGCAATTGCGAAGGTGACAGACCAAGGCAGGGTTCGCAAATGCGAACCCTTGATCGCAAATGCGAAGGGCGTCCAGGAGGCTTGGGTTCGCAAATGCGAACATAACCTCGCAAATGCGAGGCCTTCACTATTGAGCCATGCTTCGCAAATGCGAAGCCTTCTTCGCAAATGCGAAGGAGTCACTGCTGAGCCATGCTTCGCAAATGCGAAGCCTTCTTCGCAAATGCGAAGGAGCCTGGTTCGCAAATGCGAACAAATGTTCGCAAATGCGAACTTTCCACCCTTAGCTTATTTTTCAAACTCCATAAATTGGTCGGGGTTCGCAATTGCGAACCCATGTTCGCAAATGCGAACACAGAGACCTGAAAAACACGAATTTCAGTCATTTCTTCATTTTTCACAAAACCAAAACACCCATTTGCGACTCTTCAAGGATTTCTTCTTCATCAAAACGATTGTAAGTCACTTTTTACTTAATTATTTCAATTCTTAACATCATTAAACATGTTTTTCATTAGAAATCAAATGTTTTCATGGTAAAATTCTTGTTTTTGTTAGAAAATAGGGTTTTTCATAAATTGGAGAATTGGACCTCGAATTGGGGTCCGATTTTGAAACAAATTATATACGTGAACTCGTGGGGGGATGGGTAACCGGATTTTGGTCCTAACCCCGAATTCCGATCATGTGGGCCCGGGGTTGAAATTTACTATTCATGGCATAATGTTGTAAAAGTGTTATTTGGTATTAAGAATTAGTTTGTTGAGTAGAATTGATGATATTAAATCAATTGTGTATAGATACGGTTGGATTGGAGCCAAATTGAAAGAAAAGACATTTCCACGGATTGGATTGTTCATAAGCATTCGAGGTAAGTGTTTGTTCTATCCTAGCTTGAGGGAATAGGATTATGTGTTATGTGCTATGTGATCGAGTGCGGTGTATTGGCTGTGGTGACGAGCATCCATACATTGGCGTCTAGTATGACCGTGAGTCGTTGGAAAAATGATATTTTGAGATACATTATATGTGAATCGTTGTTGTTCTCCCTTGTTGGGACTTGTTGTGAAGATAATTATTGATTGCCCTTGATGGGACAAATTATGAATTGTTGTTTCTTTCTCTGCCCTTAACTGTGATTGTTATTTGGGTGAGGAAGAGTGATAATGCACGAAGGGTGATGCCGTGCCATGTTTATTTATTTATGCACGAAGGTTAATGCCGTGCCATGTTTATTTATTAATTATGCACGAAGGATCATGCCGTGCCCTCTGTTATTGAACCATGTACGAAGGATCATGCCGTACTATGGATGTGAGGATGAGAGTAAAAGCACGAAGGGTGATGCCGTGTACTTTATTTGTTTATTTGGTGAGGATGAGAGTAAAAGCACGAAGGGTGATGCCGTGTACTTTATTTGCTTATTTGGTGAGGATGAGAGTAAAAGCACGAAGGGTGATGCCGTGCAATTGCTTGTTATTTCTTGAAGTGATATTATTCGTGTTTACATTATACTTTGTTTTCTTTGTGAAATTATTAACTCTGGTTAGTTGTTAAATTCTTTAAGATATTTCTTATTGTGTTATTACTTGATTATTTCTTGTTATTTTGTGGTACACATATATATATTGAATTGCACAGGTTTATGTGAGTGTCTGGTCCTAGGCTTGTCACTACTTCGCCGGGATAGGCCAGGCACTTACCAGCACATGGGGTCGGTTGTGCTGATGCTACACTTCTGTGCGTTTTTGCACAGGTCCAGGTTACGATCAGGAGCAGCAGCAGCAGCAGCAGTAAATAGATTGCGCGGGAGTTGATTTCATTTGAGACCGAGGTAGCTTGCAGACGTCCGCAGGCCCGGCGTCTCTTTCTTTATTTATGTTTATAGCTGTAGTCTCATTATTCCGAGACGAACAGAATTATGTTATATTTTCTTCAGACTTTTATGTGTAGTATTCCATAGTAGTTTGTGAGTTGGTGACTCCAAATCTTGGGTAGAGGATTTCAGTATGGTTTTTACCTTGGGATTTGTTATTTCCATTTCGATAAAGTATTCCGCATATATTTAATTAAAATTGTGTTATAAACAGGATAGTACGAATACAGTGGCTTGCCTAGCTACCACGAGTAGGCGCCATCACGATCCCGATATTGGGGGAAAATCCGGGTCGTGACAAGTTGGTATCAGGAGCTCTAGGTTACATAGGTCTCACCACTCACGAACAAGCTTAGTAGAGTTTGAGAGGTAGGTACGGAGACGTCCGTACTTGTCCTCCAGAGTCTATTGAGTTAGGAAAAAGTCTCTCATTTGTTCTTTCTTGTCGTGCGACTTGTTCCTCAATTACCTGATTGAATTTCTATTCTGTCCTTTCGCAGATGGTAAGGACACGCACTTCTTCGTCCGCTGACCAGCAGCCTGAGCCCCAGACAGCTCCTGTGAGGGGCAAGGGCCGAGGCCGTACTAGAGGCCGTGGTAGGGGTAGAGCTCAGCCCCAGGCAGCTACCCCAGAGGTGGAGCCTCATATTGAGATTGATGAGGAGGTTCCGGTTCCAGCAGCTCCAGTGGGCCCAGCTCAGGTCCCAGGAGAGGCTTTGATTACCCCGGATCTCCGGGATGCTTTGGTCAGAATAGCGGGATTTATGGATAGCATTGCCAGAGCGGGTCTATTATCAGTTGCCCCAGCTACTTCTCAGGCTGGAGGAGGGGCCCAGACTCCTATTGCTCATACTCCGGAGCCAGTAGCTCCTCAGCCTCAGGCACCAGTAATCCAGCCAACTGTGGCCACTCAGGTCCGGTACCACCAGCTCATGCCGGCGACGGAGCGGCCATGACTTCCGATTCGTTATGGAGGCTTGATCGGTTCTCCAAGCTATTTACCACTACATTCGGCGGAGCCACATCAGAGGATCCTCAGGACTTCTTTATTCAGTTGCCATGAGATTCTCAAGACTATGGGGATCGTGGAGACAAACGGAGTTGATTTCCGTACCTTCAGACTTGCAGGATCCGCCAAGACTTGGTGGAGAGATTATTGCCTCACTCGACCAGCAGGGTCCCCAGCTCTATCATGGGACCAGTTTGCGGAACTATTTATGGAGAAGTTTCTCCTTGCTACTCAGCGGGATTTACTTCGGAGGCAGTTTGAGCGCCTCCATCAGGGCACTATGACAGTTACACAGTATGAGACGAGATTTATTGACTTGGCTCGTCATGCAATGGTGATACTTCCCACGGAGCGGGAGAGGGTCCGCAGATTTATAGATGGGCTTAATCAGCCGATTAGACTCCAGATGGCTATGGGCGTGGGGAGTGACATATCATTTCGGGAGGCAGCCAATGCAGCACGCAGAGTTGAGATGGCTCTTGCTAGGGGAGGCGGTTATTCTTCAGATAAGAGGCCTCGTCATTCAGGTAGATTTGGTGGTTCTTCCTCCGGTAGCAGAGAATCCTTTGATAGAGGCCAGTCTTCCATGCCTTTTCATTCCGCCCTTCGGGCTTCACGGGGTGGATCAGGTGATCGTGGTTCTCGGGGTATTATTCAGACCGGTCTCCTATTAGTGCTCGGCCTCTTCGCAGTGTTCGTGGAGGCCATTCGAGTCGTCAGGGCCAGAGCCCCATCAGCCCAAGAGTTGCTACGGTTGTGGCGACCCGAGTCATTTTATCAGGGAATTGCCCCATAGCAGCGGGCAACTCTCGGCAGCCGAGGTCCTCGTCCCATGATTCGAGCCCCAGCCGACCCTCGACCGCCCGACCAGCCCGCAGGCGGGGGTAGGGATTATAGAGGTGGAGGTCGAGACCGCAGAGGTGGAGACCGTCCACCGAGAGGTAGAGGTCAGCCAGTTGATGGTCGTCCTAGAGACGCAGCTCAGAGGGGAGGTGCGGATCCCCGATTCTATGCTTTACCAGCCAGGCCAGAGGCAGAGGCATCAGACGCCGTGATTACAGGTACTATTCTTGTGTGTGACAGAGGTGCTTCAGTATTATTTGACCCTGGATCTACCTATTCCTATGTGTCTTCCTACTTCGCACCGTATTTAGCCGTGCCCAGCTATGCTCTGGATATTCTAGTTTATGTAGCTACGCCAGTGGGTGACTCTATTGTAGTCGATCGGGTGCATCGTTCGTGCGTAGTTATATTTGGGGGTCTCGAGACCCGTGTTGATCTGTTGCTCTCGGATATGGTAGATTTTGATGTCATATTGGGGATGGACTCTGGTTGTCCCCATACCATGCTATTCTTGATTGTCATGCTAAGACCGTCACCTTAGCCTTGCCAGGAATCACCCCGATTAGAGTGGAAGGGTACCTCGAGCCACTCCGTTCGCACTGTTATTTCTTATGTTAACGCTCGACGTATGGTCGAGAAGGGGTGTCTAGCTTATTTGGCTTATGTTCGTGATTCCAGCCCAGAAGTTCCTTCCATTGATTCAGTCCCTATTGCACGGGAGTTTCCCGAGGTTTTTCCTTCAGACCTGCCGGGCATGCCACCCGACAGGGATATTGATTTCTGTATTGATCTGGCACCGGCACTCAGCCCATCTCTATTCCACCCTATCGTATGGCCCCGCCGGAACTAAAAGAGTTGAAAGATCGGTTGCAGGACCTTCTTGAGAAGGGCTTTATCAGGCCCAGTGTTTCCCCCTGGGGAGCACCTGTATTATTTGTAAAGAAGAAAGATGGCTCAATGCGGATGTGTATTGATTACCGGCAGTTAAACAAGGTGACTATCAAAAATAAATATCCACTTCCGAGGATTGATGATTTGTTTGACCAGCTCCAGGGAGCGAGGGTATTCTCTAAGATAGACTTGAGGTCGGGCTACCATCAGCTGAAGATCAGGGCGGCTGACATTCCTAAGACAGCCTTTCGCTCTAGATATGGGCATTATGAGTTCTTGGTCATGTCCTTCGGGTTGACCAATGCCCCAGTAGCATTCATGGAGTTGATGAATCGGGTATTCAGGCCTTACTTAGATCCGTTCGTGATAGTCTTCATAGATGACATCCCGGTGTACTCCCGCAGCCAGGAAGAGCACGAGCAGCACCTCAAAGTGGTTCTTCAGACTCTGAAAGATAACCAGCTATATGCCAAATTTTCTAAATGTGAGTTCTGGCTGAGTTCGGTAGCATTTCTGGGTCACATTGTATCCGTGGAAGGTATTCAGGTAGACCCAAAGAAGATTGAGGCAGTCCAGAATTGGCCTCGACCAGCTTCAGTGACTGAGATCCGGAGTTTCTTGGGATTAGCAGGTTACTACCGTCGTTTTGTAGAGGGGTTTTCTTCTATTGCAGCCCCGATGACCAGAGTGACCCAGAAGGGTGTTCCCTTCATATGGTTCGAGGAGTGTGAGGCGAGCTTTCGAAGCTCAAGACGGCCTTGACCACGGCACCGGTGTTAATACTACCTACAGGTGCAGGGGCCTTATACACTTTATTGTGACGCATCTCGTACGGGCTTGGAGCGGTATTGATGCAGGATGGTAAGGTTATCGCTTATGCTTCGAGGCGGTTAAAGATACATGAGAAGAATTATCCAGTTCATGATCTTGAGTTAGAAGCAGTGGTTCATGCCTTAAAGATCTGGAGGCATTATCTATATGGTGTGACATGTGAGGTGTACACCGATCACAAAAGCCTACGGTACTTGTTCAAACAGAAGGAGTTGAATCTACGACAGCGGAGATGGTTAGAGTTGCTAAAAGACTATGATGTTACTATATTATATCACCCAGGTAAGGCCAATGTGGTGGCCGATGCATTGAGTAGAAAGTATGCCGGCATGGGTAGTCTTGCATATATTCCGGTCAATCAGAGACCATTAGCTCTAGATGTTCAGGCCTTAGCCAACCGGTTCGTGAGATTAGACATTTCTGAGCCTAGCAGAGTGTTAGCCTGCACGGTCGCTCGTTCTTCCTTATTAGAGCGTATCCGTGAGAGGCAATTTGATGATCCTCATTTGCGTGAGTTGAGAGATACAGTACAGCGGGGAGGTGCCACACAGGTAAATCTAGATGATGATGGGGTATTGAAATTGTAGGGTCGAGTTTGTGTGCCCAATGTCGAAGGAATTCGAGAGTTGATCTTAGCAGAGGCCCACAGTTCGCGGTATTCTATTCACCCAGGCGCCGCGAAGATGTACCAGGACTTACGGCAACACTATTGGTGGCGTAGAATGAAGAAAGATATCGTTGCGTATGTCGCTCGGTGTCTAAATTGTCAGCAGGTGAAATATGAGCACCAGAGACCTGGTGGTGTATTCCAGAGGATTGAAATTCCCGAGTGGAAATGGGAGCGGATCACTATGGACTTCGTTACTGGACTTCCTTTGACTCGGAGGAAATTTGATGCTATTTGGGTCATTGTTGATAGGCTGACCAAATCAGCACACTTTATTCCAGTATCCGTCTCCTACTCGTCGGAGAGGTTAGCGGAGGTTTACATTAGGGAGATTGTTCGTCTCCATGGGGTGCCAGTATCTATTATCTCTGATCGGGGAACGCAGTTTACCTCGCGGTTCTGGAGAGCGGTCCAGCAGGAGTTAGGCACCCAGGTTCAGTTGAGTACAGCATTTCATCCTCGGACGGATGGCCAGTCCGAGAGGACTATTCAGATTCTTGAGGACATGCTTCGAGCCTGTGTTATTGATTTCGGAGGCTCGTGGGACCAGTTTTTACCATTAGCAGAGTTCGCCTACAATAACAGCTACCAATCTAGCATCCAGATGGCCCCGTATGAGGCATTGTATGGTAGGCGATGTCGATCACCAGTCGGATGGTTTGAACCGGGAGAGGCTCGGTTGTTGGGTACAGACTTAGTTCAGGAGGCCTTAGATAAGGTCAAGACTATTCAGGAGAGATTGCGTTCAGCTCTGTCCAGGCAAAAGACTTATGCAGATTGGAAGGTTCGAGATGTAGATTTCATGGTTGGTGAACGAGTATTGCTCCGGGTGTCGCCTATGAAGGGCGTGATGAGGTTTGGGAAGAAGGGCAAGCTCAGCCCTAGGTATATTGGCCCATTTGAGATTCTAGACGGAGTGGGAGGGGTGGCTTACAGATTAGCTTTGCCGCCTAGCTTATCAGCCGTGCATCCAGTTTTTCATGTATCTATGCTTCGGAGATACCACGGCGATCCCACACATGTGTTAGACTTCAGTACTGTCCAATTGGACAATGATCTATCCTACGAGGAGGAGCCGGTAGCCATTCTAGACCGGCAGGTTCGACAATTGAGGTCGAAGAGTTATCCTTCTGTGCGTGTTCAGTGGAGAGGTCAGCCTCCTGAGGCATCGACCTGGGAGTCCGAGTCTGATATGCGGAGCCGCTACCCACACTTGTTTCCTGACTCAGGTACTTCTTTTTTTGTCCGTTCGAGGACGAACGGTTGTTTTAGAGGTGGAGATTGTGACGACCCAAAGGGTCATCACTTATTTAATTAATCATTTCGAGCTTCTGAGGCCTTGAAAACCTCATTCTATGTTGCCTCGATTTACGTGCATGATCCGAGCATGTAGCCGGAAAGATTTTGTGATAGAAAATATGAATTCTATGAGAAATTTGGATAAAATTGATATTAATATTGATATGGTTGACTTCGGTCAACATTTTTGGTAAACGGATCCGGACCCGAGATTGGATGGTCCCGAGAGGTCCGTAGGAAAATATGGGACTTGGACATGTGTCCGGAGTCAAATTCGAGGCCTAGAGCCCAAGTTATGAATTTTTATGTGAAATTGTTTTTGATGCAATTATTAAAGGAAATAAATTGATAGACATTGGTATCGGGCTCGTATTTTGGTTCCGACGCCCGGTACAAGTCTTAAATATTATATATGTGATTTCTGTAAAGTTTGGTGACATTTGGATGTCGTTTGAGATGTTTTGGACCTTGAGTTCCAAGTTAAGAAGTTTTGAAAATCAAAAGTATGAAAATCATGAGTTTGAGGCTTGATTTGATCGAAACGAAGTGATATTGGCGATATGATCGCACGAACAAGTCCATAATGTGTTTTTGAGGTTGTGTACATGTTTGGATGGGAGCCCGGGGGGCTCGGGTAAAGATTTGATAGGCCGTTGGATGAAAATCTGAATTTTGAACTGCTGGTTTTTTTCACCCAGCTGTTGGCTTCGCAATTGCGAAGAATTCTTCGCAATTGCGAAGGTGACAGACCAAGGCAGGGTTCGCAAATGCGAACCCTTGATCGCAAATGCGAAGGGCGTCCAGGAGGCTTGGGTTCGCAAATGCGAACATAACCTCGCAAATGCGAGGCCTTCACTATTGAGCCATGCTTCGCAAATGCGAAGCCTTCTTCGCAAATGCGAAGGAGTCACTGCTGAGCCATGCTTCGCAAATGCGAAGCCTTCTTCGCAAATGCGAAGGAGCCTGGTTCGCAAATGCGAACAAATGTTCGCAAATGCGAACTTTCCACCCTTAGCTTATTTTTCAAACTCCATAAATTGGTCGGGGTTCGCAATTGCGAACCCATGTTCGCAAATGCGAACACAGAGACCTGAAAAACACGAATTTCAGTCATTTCTTCATTTTTCACAAAACCAAAACACCCATTTGCGACTCTTCAAGGATTTCTTCTTCATCAAAACGATTGTAAGTCACTTTTTACTTAATTCTTTCAATTCTTAACATCATTGAACATGTTTTTCATTAGAAATCAAATGTTTTCATGGTAAAATTCTTGTTTTTGTTAGAAAATAGGGTTTTTCATAAATTGGAGAATTGGACCTCGAATTGGGGTCCGATTTTGAAACAAATTATATACGTGAACTCGTGGGGGATGGGTAACCGGATTTTGGTCCTAACCCCGAATTCCGATCATGTGGGCCCGGGGTTGAAATTTACTATTCATGGCATAATGTTGTAAAAGTGTTATTTGGTATTAAGAATTAGTTTGTTGAGTAGAATTGATGATATTAAATCAATTGTGTATAGATACGGTTGGATTGGAGCCAAATTGAAAGAAAAGACATTTCCACGGATTGGATTGTTCATAAGCATTCGAGGTAAGTGTTTGTTCTATCCTAGCTTGAGGGAATAGGATTATGTGTTATGTGCTATGTGATCGAGTGCGGTGTATGGGCTGTGGTGACGAGCATCCATACATTGGCGTCTAGTATGACCGTGAGTCGTTGGAAAAATGATATTTTGAGATACATTATATGTGAATCGTTGTTGTTCTCCCTTGTTGGGACTTGTTGTGAAGATAATTATTGATTGCCCTTGATGGGACAAATTATGAATTGTTGTTTCTTTCTCTGCCCTTAACTGTGATTGTTATTTGGGTGAGGAAGAGTGATAATGCACGAAGGGTGATGCCGTGCCATGTTTATTTATTTATGCACGAAGGTTAATGCCGTGCCATGTTTATTTATTGATTATGCACGAAGGATCATGCCGTGCCCCGTTATTGAACCATGTACGAAGGATCATGCCGTACTATGGATGTGAGGATGAGAGTAAAAGCACGAAGGGTGATGCCGTGTACTTTATTTGTTTATTTGGTGAGGATGAGAGTAAAAGCACGAAGGGTGATGCCGTGTACTTTATTTGTTTATTTGGTGAGGATGAGAGTAAAAGCACGAAGGGTGATGCCGTGCAATTGCTTGTTATTTCTTGAAGTGATATTATTCGTGTTTACATTATACTTTGTTTTCTTTGTGAAATTATTAATTGTGGTTAGTTGTTAAATTCTTTAAGATATTTCTTATTGTGTTATTACTTGATTATTTCTTGTTATTTTGTGGTACACATATATATATTGAATTGCACAGGTTTATGTGAGTGTCTGGTCCTAGGCTTGTCACTACTTCGCCGGGATAGGCCAGGCACTTACCAGCACATGGGGTCGGTTGTGCTGATGCTACACTTCTGTGCGTTTTTGCACAGGTCCAGGTTACGATCAGGAGCAGCAGCAGCAGCAGTAAATAGATTGCGCGGGAGTTGATTTCATTTGAGACCGAGGTAGCTTGCAGACGTCCGCAGGCCCGGCGTCTCTTTCTTTATTTATGTTTATAGCTGTAGTCTCATTATTCCGAGACGAACAGAATTATGTTATATTTTCTTCAGACTTTTATGTGTAGTATTCCATAGTAGTTTGTGAGTTGGTGACTCCAAATCTTGGGTAGAGGATTTCGGTATGGTTTTTACCTTGGGATTTGTTATTTCCATTTCGATAAAGTATTCCGCATTTATTTAATTAAAATTGTGTTATAAACAGGATAGTACGAATACAGTGGCTTGCCTAGCTACCACGAGTAGGCGCCATCACGATCCCGATATTGGGGGAAAATCCGGGTCGTGACATATAAGTTCTCTCCCCTTATTTCTCTAATTAATTATAGTTTGGTACCTTATTTTAGACTTGAAAAGCCTTCCAGCCCTTGCTGGAAGGTTCTAGGGAATTCTTTATGCTTCTTTTAAGGGTCTATTACTATAGTGCCCTCACTTGCTAAGGATTTTAACACTTATGCCTTTTTATTAGGTCTGTTTTACCCTTTATTTTATGCCTTATTGCAGAAATACTAAGCCTGAAAGTCTATTTTATCCCTGCAGGCTCTATTAAATCTACCACCATGCCATTTCTTATCCCTTTTATACCCCTGTTATTACTTGTTATTTACCCGACCTGTTAATGGTCTGGGTATTCTAGGTTAGCTGTTATTTAACTATTAGCCATTATATTCTAAATTATTTAAGATTTGGCCAGATTTAGACTCAACAATCTTTCAATTTTAACCTCACTTAATTGTCTTAGACTAATTTGGAAAGTAGCCTTTTTATTATCACTTATCTAATTGGATTAGATTTGCAGGACTAGCATGTTTATTATTTAGACATAGATTTTGCAGAATTAACTAATCCAATGTTTCAGGAGTGGCCAAATTAATCACATAGTCTTAATCATTTCACTTATAGCCAGATTAGGTCACTTTCAATAATATCCAGATTACTAATCACACTTGTCTATTGCAGCTATACCAAAACCACAAAGCACAATAGGATTAATCATAGTCTAACATATGAATATGTTACAAATACAGCCAACTTATGTCATTTTGCACACATAGCCTCAATCATAAGTCACTTATCAATTAACCAAAACTCAGAGGGAAATTAGATAATGGTTGAATCTCAATTAACTAATTCATAATTTCAGACTTAGGCATAGTTAATAAATTAGACAAGAAGAAGCATATTTACACCAAAGTCATATGTTGACTTATGGAAAACCCTAAGAAGCTCAACATATCAGTTACGCGTAATGAACAAGATAGATGAGATAGGCTAATGATAGAAACCCTCAGAAAATTATCAAACAAGAATATGCAAAGGAGTATAGAAACCAGAAGATGAAACAATCAGAAGCATGCTAGAACAGAAGATATGTAGAAGATTAAAGTATAGGAAACTTAAAACAGAAAACATACAAAAGATTAACTACAGAAAATAAGGAAAACAACTAAACAAAGAACATGCAAAAAGATCGAAACACAGAATACAAGAGTGAGAGTACTTAGCTTAGCAGGATATGCCTCATGTTCTTCTTTATTTCTTTCTTTCTTTATTTTCTTTTTCTTTTTTCTTTTCTTTTCTTCCAGTCTTCAAGACTTCAGAGACTCGAAGTCTTATTTTTTCCAGATTTACTTAAACAAGTTTGTTTTTGGGTTTTTGAGGGTGGAAAGGTGTTATGAGTGTTCATTCGGGTGTATTTGGGGTGGGTCTTGTTTGGGTGTTCGCCGGAGGTAGGGTTCCGGCGAACGTCTTTTGAATATTCGAGCGTTTACACTGTGATTCGAAAGAAACCAATTACATAGGGTGAAAGATCCCTTTGTAGTGGTTCTAGGGTGTTATTTTGGGAGATGGATTCAAAGGTTGAAGGTCACCGACAAAGATTCCAGTGACCGGTCTTTCAAGAATGTTGAAGTTTTCTGGTTTTTCTAAGGTTTCAAGGTGGTCTTGGGTGAGAAAGAAAGAAAGAAGGAAGTTTGGGGTCGAATATGGCCATAGACAGCCATGGTTACAGGCCAGTCTCCATGAAGATGAAGAAGGAGACGAAGAAGAAAGGAGAAGGCGGCTAGGGTTTGGTGAATGGTCTCTGAATGTGAGAGACGGAGTTTATATACTCCCCCAGGCTTGGGCGATCCTGGCCTTTGGATCATTTTTGATCAACGGCCAGGATTGGTTCTTATTAGATGCCGTCGTTTGGCTTTATTGAAGAATTGCCTGGCCTCCGTTAGATCATTTGATTTGGACGGCCAGGATTTAATCTTTTAAAACGTTGCCGTTTGATTTATTTAACGAGACTCAATATCATCCGTTTGATCAGTTATTTGGACGGCTGGGATTAATTCCTTCAAAATGCCGTCGTTTCCTTTAATATTTGGACCGGATAGTGTAGTCCTTTGGGCTGTTACACTTTGGGCTTGAATTTTGGCCCAATTTATTATATTCCTTATGTATTTTCTTGTGTATTTAACTATTTCTTTGTATTTTTCTTTTATATTTTATTTTTCTCTTTGTATTCTTTTCAATTATTGCTTCTCTTTTATTTTCCTATTTTTTCTAATTTTTCCGGTATATTATGATATTTTTGCTATTTTTTCTTTTATTTTCCGGTATATTTGTATTTTTTGTTAATTTTCTTTAATTTTTTATTTTTTGTGACATTTTCTAATTAACCTTTTTTTTTATTTTTAATTTCAAATTGTTTCAATCACAATCACACACTTTATTTCAATTAAGCACATAATTTCATATCAAAAATCTTATTTACTTTTAATATTGGAATTTATTTGCTTAGGGCAAAAATCACGTGTTCACAGCTGCCCCTCTTTGCTCAGGAACACGAAGAGTTTCAGTGCAAAGACAATTGAGCAGTAATGAGAGATTTTTGCCCACTGACATATTCCGTGAGAAGCATTTTGAAAACCTTTTGACCGCACCCTACCTCAGAGGTTGCCTACATATCCTGGGCTAAGGTCTGGTAGTTTGAAACTACCAAGACTTTGCTGCTGCAACTACTGTTGCTATAATTACTGACTAACTCCTTATTACACCGGGGATAAAATGAAAAGGAAGCAATTCTAAGCTATCATCCTATGAATTACAATGATTCCTATTCTTCCTTGCTTTTCCATATCTTATGCCATCATCCTTCTTTTTGTTGATTTTTTATTTATTTTCTTGTTTCTAACATACTGCCTGATGCATGAAAATGAAAATGAAAATGCAGAAAATATTCTCTTGTTATCCAGGTGGGCGCCTGATGGATGAAAATGAAAATGCAGAAAATATTCCCTCGTTATCCAGGTGGGCGCCTGATGTATGAAAAATGAAAAATGCAGAAAATATTCCCTCGTTATCCAGGTGGGCGCCTGATGCATGAAAATGCAGAAAGTATTCCCTTGTTATCCAGGTGGGCGCCTGATGCATGAAAATAAAAATGCAGAAAATATTCCCTTGTTATCCAGGTGGGCGCCTGATGCATGAAAATGAAAGTGCAGAAAATATTCCCTCAGTTTGATAACTGGGGTATGAGTTTTGAAAAGACAATACCTCCTTGCTGTTTTTGGGTAATTTTCTTGATGATTAAATGAGTCTTCCTCTGTGGATTCCTCCTTTTATTTTTGTATTTCTTTTTTTGTGTTTTTCTTCTTCCACATTGGTCACCTTCACTTTAAAGTGATTAGTGAGAATTTCAATCTTTTTGTTCCTGTCTAAATCGGAGAACAATCTTATTAGTTATAAAATGTTGGCAATTAGCATTTTGTTGACTTTGCTTCCATTGCCTGCCTCTTCCTGCTTTATTCTGCTATGCAACCCTTTGCCACATTTCTTCAACTTTCCTTCTGTAATCTTTGTCTTCTTTTCATTTTTCTTTGGCTTTGATTTCCATCCTTCTTTATTTGTTTTTCTTTTATTTTCTCTCCGACCCAGTGTTATTACGCCTCTTAACATGAGAAGCTGGTAGTTAGCTTTCAATGGGTAACTGGTTTTTTGATCAATGAAATGCAGAACAATATGAATTTAAAAGGGGTAAGGGTATTTTGGAGTAGAGACAGGACTTATCTAGGTATGACAGCTGATTCCTCTGACCATGCCATGTATTTAAATTCTGACCCAGTCTGTCCAATCGAATTGTCATTATCTAAACTCCATTTTTCCTTCAACCCAAACCAATCTTATTTTTGATATTTTTCTTCTTTCCACAAAATAGTCCTCACAGTCGCCTTATGGTGCCGGTCAAGGTTTTCACCAACAAAACTCTCTCATTTATTCTCTCAATCTCACAGTCGCCTTACGGTACCGGTTAAGGTTTTCACCGATAAGACTCTCTCATTTTTATTTTTATTTTTTCTTTTTATTATTTTGATTTCTAAACCACCGGGTACTATCCATGCCCTATTTCTCCTTATTCTCATTGTATCGTCATTTTCTTGAAATTGACTAGAAGGTCTTTCTTTGGACTGTAATGTGGCTTTTGGATGGGTTCAGAAAGAAGGGTATAATAGGCTCAAAATTTAACGAGGGTTCAAAATATTTACAACTCTCGGAATCATAAACATAACTTTCTGCCCCAGTTTCGATATGTGGGGAATCTTTGATTTTATTGTTATCATGACTAAACCTCAGTGAGGCTGCGTACGTACCCTTTCGGGATCAAGTCAAAACGTAGTTCGGATCATAAGATCACTTTTTGCTGCAATTTGACTTTTCCCCGATTTTCTTTTGTCTTTTGTATGCATTTTTTTTAGCATCATCATTTTTCATTTTCTTTTCTTGCTACATGAATGATTCTGAGAGAGGGATATGAAAGAATAAAACAAATAAGGCTCAATGGGGATGTCAATGGATAACGTGTTTGGATAGAGAATAAAATATCTTCATAATTTCAATTCCAAAATTATGACAAATACAATTATACAAATGAAAAAAGGAATCATACATAATATCTCTTGTCTGCATCTGAGTTGATAGCAGTCTCTACACATTTTCCTTCAACATCTGTCAGATATAGAGCTCCATTGGACAATACCTGTGATACCATGAACTGTCCTTGCCAATTCGGTGCAAATTTTCCTTTCGCTTCATCCCAATATGGAGAATACGTCTCAATACCAATTGTCCCACTTCAAATTTCCGCGAACGTACTTTCTTATTGTATGCTCTTGCCATTCTCCGCTGATATAATTGTCCATGGCAAACCACTGCTAATCTCTTTACGTCAATCAAATTCAATTATTCTAGCCTGGCCTTTACCTATTCATCATCATCGATTTCAGCCTCAGCTATTATTCGAAGAGATGGTATCTCAATTTTTGCGGGTATGACTGCCTCTGTTCCATATATCAACGAATAGGGTGTGGCACCAATTGAAGTACGTACAGTTGTACGATAACCCATAAGAGCGAACGGTAATTTTTCATGCCATTGCCTTGACTCTTCCACCATCTTTCTGAGAATCTTCTTTATATTATTATTCGCATCTTCTACCGCTCCATTCGCTTTAGGCATGTAGGGTGTAGAGTTACGATGCAGGATTTTGAATATTTGATATGCTTCTGCCCTGAGGTGACTGTTCAAGTTTGCTCCATTGTCTGTGATAATCACTTCCAAATCGACAAATAATATTTGTATGCACGAAATCCACAACCGCCTTCTTTGTTACTTCCTTAAATGTCTTCGCCTCCACCCATTTGGTGAAATAATCAATTGCGACCAAGATAAATCTATGCCCATTAGATGATGCAGGCTCTATTGGTTCGATGACATCTATGCCCCAGGCAACGAATGGCCACGGTGCAGACATCGTATGCAACTCATAGGGTGGAGAGTGAATCAAATCTCCGTGTATTTGACATTGATGGCATTTCCTCACATACCTAATACAATCACGCTCCATGGTGAGCCAATAATATCCTGCTCTCAGTATTTTCTTGGCTAAAATGTATTCGCTCATATGAGGTCCGCAAGCTCCCGCATGTACCTCAACCATAATTGTGTCAACTTGCTGCGCATTTATGCATCTCAATAGCCCCAAATCTGGTGTTCTTTTGTATACAACCCCTCCCATGAGGAAAAATCCATTTTCCAATCATCTTATAGCCCCTTTCTGATCTCCAGTGGGTTGTTCTGGGTACCTTCCTGTCCTCAAGTATTCTTTGATATCATGATACCGCAACTCTCCATCAAGTTCTTCTTCCATGGAAAAACAATAAGCATTTTGATCACGCACCTGTATCTGTAGTGAATCTACATAAGCTTTATCTGGATGATGAAACATGGAGGATAATGTGGCCAAAGCATCGCTACTTCATTGTGCATTCTTGGGATGTGTTTGAACTCTATAGATTGAAATCTCTAGGACAGTTCATGCAGACATTGTCGATAAGGTATGAACTTTAAATCTCTTATCTCTTATTCTCACTAAATCCGATGTATCAAGAGATCCGAGTCACCCATGACCAAATTCTCTTAAACACCTATATCTATTTCCATCCTCAATCCCAATAAGCATGCTTCATATTCAGCCATGTTGTTAGTGCAGAAAAATCGAAGCTGAGCGGTAACGGGATAGTGCTGACCCGTTTCTGAAATAAGTACCGCTCCAATTCCAACTCCTTTATTGTTGATAGCTCCATCGAAGTACATTCTCCAACCTGGCTTGTCACTTTGCTCTATTTCTTCAACATTCATTACATCATCATCCGGAAAATATGTTTTTAACGGCTCATATTTATCATCCACTGGGTTTTCTGCTAAATGATCTGCAACTGCTTGCGCCTTCATTGTCGTACATGTTACATAGATGATGTCAAATTCTTTGAGTAGAATTTGCCATTTAGCAAGTCTTCCTGTAGGCATAGGCTTCTGAAATATATACTTCAATGGATCCAACCGTGATATCAAATATGTGGTATAGGATGACAGGTAATGTTTCAGTTTTTTGGGCAACCCAAGTTACAGCACAACACGTTCTCTCCAATTGAGTGTATTTTACCTCATAAGATGTGAACTTTTTACCGAGGTAATATATCGCCTGCTCTTTCTTTCCCATCTCGTCATGCTGCCCCAGTACGCAGCCAAAAAAATTATCTAGCACAGTCAAATACAAGATCAGAGGTCTTCCCGGTTATGGAGGAACTAATATTGGAGGATTGGCCAAAAATTCTTTAATCTTGTCAAAGGCTTCTTGGCATTCATCAGTCCAATTTACCGTAGCATCTTTCTTCAACAGTTTGAAAATGGGCTCACATGTTGATGTCAGTTGAGCAATGAACCTGCTGATATAATTCAATCTTCCTAATAAGCTCATAACTTCTTTCTTATTCTTCGGCGGAGGCAAATTCTGGATTGCTTTTATCTTTGACGGATCCAATTCAATACCATGCCGGCTTACTATAAACCCCAGTAACGTTTTTGAAGGCACCCCGAAAGCACACTTTACTGGATTGAGCTTGAGATTATATCTTCGGAGCCTCTGGAAAAACTTTCTCAAATCTTTGACATGGTCACACTGCTTTTTGGACTTAATGATGACATCGTCCACATATATTTCGATCTCTCGGTGCATCATGTCATGGAACATAGTGGTCATCACCCTCATATATGTAGCCCCGGCATTCTTCAACCCAAACAGCATCACTCTGTAACAATATGTTCCCCAATGCGTGATAAAGGTTGTCTTTTCTACATCTTCTTCGTCCATCAGGATTTGATGATAACCCGCATAACAGTCTACAAAAGAGCCAATTTCATGCTTGGCACAATTCTCAATCATCATATGGATATTTGGCAATGAAAAATCATCATTTGGACTAGCTTTATTAAGGTCGCTGTAATCAACGCACACCCTGGTTTTTCCATCCTTCTTCGGAACTGGCACAACATTAGCTAACCAGGTGGGATATTTAGTGACCCGTATGACCTTCGCCTCGAATTGCTTATTAACTTCTTCTTTTATTTTCACACTGATGTCAGTTTTAAACTTTCTTAGCTTCTGTTTTACGGGCCGACATTCTGGATAAATGGGCAATTTATGTACCACCAGATCAGTACTAAGTCCGGGCATGTCATCATAGGACCAAGCAAATATGTCCTTGTACTCGTGTAACAACTTGATTAGATCTTTTCTGAGGGACACATCTAAATGCACACTGATCTTTGTTTCCCGGACATTCTCCTCACTTCCCAGATTAATAGATTCTGTCTCGTTTAAGTTCGGTTTGGGTTTTTCCTCATAATGATTCAAATCTTTACTGATTTCCTCCAGTATTTCTTCATCCTCATATTCTACTTCATGTTCACTTTCAATTTCCTGTAGAACTATTCAATTATCAAGACTGGACCGGGAATCCTTCATGCATGACATATCATTGGAATCAGCAAATATTGAACTGTACAAAAGAAAAAAAATAAAATAAGGCAAAAATGGAAGAAAGAAAGAAAATTGCATTTCATTGATTTTTTAAAAAGGTAACAAGCATTGAATACATTTGTTTCTGATAGGGCGTGGGATTAAAAAACAAGTCAACTTTTGGGGAAATGAAATATTTAAAGCTAACTACCACAACTCCCTCCTGATCGGAAGAGGAGTAGCTTCCCAATTATTAAGCGCAATGCAGGGCCCCACGAACTGAACATCCATTTTACTTGTCCCCTCACCCATCTCCAACATATTCACATCTTCAAATAGCATCTCGAACCATGCTAGGAGTTCCGTATTCGGTTTTATTTCAGCGCGACTTGGCGTAACAGTCGCCAAATGTCTTCGTGTACCAGGCCTAGTAAAGGAATCAGATAGTTTTGGAATAGGCTTTGGGAGGGACCAACTTTTCTTATTCATTTTCTTGGCTCTTTTGATATTGGCAACTGTTGGCTCGAAACCCAAACCAAAAGTGTCATTACTGCCCGGCAAGTGGATTGGTTGTGTTATACCTTGTAGAGTTATCCCTAAGCCTTTCCCTGGTCAGAACCCATTTCTTATCATTTCCTTGGCTACCATCACTACTGTAGGAGCCACTGTGGGAATCGGTATGTTCTCCCCTTCGAATATTTTATTCACCACCACAGCATCCATGACTTGATATTGTCACGCCCCAAATCGAGGGACATGACCGGCGCCTGACCGGGTTGGCCCAGTCAAGCGGACCTGGGTGCCTTTCATTCCCACGCGTTACCCCTATGTTGATTGCTTCTCATTAACCAAATATATTACTAACCATAAATGATTTCACAATAAACATACAAAACCATACGAGTGATTCATTAACAAGTTTGCAGGTTTTACAACGCCCGACATAACATAATATATACATAAGACTGGAATCCCACAGTTTACATGTCTACGGAGCCTCTAGGATACAAAAAGGGGAATACAATACTTGCCGGTAACAAGGCTCCGACTATACCTTGCAAAAACCCAAAATGAAATCTAAACAAAAGTGGCATGAATCACACAGGGCCCCGAGGAAGAAAGGGGCTCACCAAAATAGGCAGTGGAAGGTGAAGAATACTACTGCCGATGCGCTGAAGTGCCTGCTACTGAACCACCTACAATCATAACACGAATGTAGCGTCCCCGGCAAAAGGGACGTCAGTACACTTGAATTGTACTGGTATGTATGGACAAACTTTGTCCCAAGTAAACTCAAGCCGTTAAGCAAAGATCATGATGACAAGACAGGCAATAGATTACATCAAGAAATGAATTAAGCTAACTATCCATGTTTCCCACCTTTTACTCATTTCAGATAAGCCCCAACGCAAGCACGTTCAAGGTCAACAAATAGAACAACAACCAATCAACCACATAAACTGCAAGTAGTCAAACATAGGGGCAATCAGTGCCCCCCAGGTTGCAAACTCTCCTGCTGTCTCCTTTCACAATTTCATATCAATAATTTTGTTTCAATTTCATTTGCGATTTCGATCGCTTTCCATCCTTATTACCTCATCCACCCTTATTACCTCGGCCACCCTTATCACCCCAACCCACACCTTATTTCCTCATGTTGCGGCGCGCAACCCGATCCCACCGTACAGTTTTCAAACACAACAATCACAAACAGCAGATAAGGTACCACACACAATTACAACAAGTTCAAATAAGCAACTTACACATTGGTTCATGTTCTCAATTACTTCTCAAGCCAATATCACAATCAAGCTACAAGTGTTCCAAAATCGAGAATGTTCATATTGTTATGTTCAACAACTTACCACACCACAAGTGTTTCGTTTCTTTTCCACAAGGTACCATACATGCCATCATAGCAATTGTTCACAATTCTTTACCAAATCAAACTCTCATTTATCTTTCGGCTCATATCTCATATTACATCACTCATAGTTCAACAACAACTTTGAATATCCAACAACAACATCAAGAATTTCACACAATTTGTCAAATTAACATGAACCCGACAATTTCACACATATAGGCGATTTCACAAGAATCAAAATTAGCCATACATACCTGGTATCGAGTTTCCTTCTTTTAAACTCCCACTTTATGCTTACCCAAGATATCCTACTCTTGCAGACCTTATTCTTGAAGACTCTTACTTCTACTCACTTCTTTTTACTAGAAATCAAGTTCAATAATCATGCATGAGTGTTAAATTCTATTTTCAGAAGCTATTATATGCAAACCTTTCTTTACCCATTTTAAAACTGAAAATCAAAGAAAATAGTTAGGGTTTTTACCTTGTAAAGATTGGGGAAGTTGAATCTTGGCCCTAGAATCCTTTGGAGTAAATGGTTGGAACAATCTTTGAAGATGAAGACTCTCTAAAACCCCTCTCTCTCTCTCTCTCTAATTTTGGTGAGATGATATGATAAAATGAAGGGGAAAGGCGTTATATTAAAGAAAAGATCGGGTCAAATTTTATTAAATTTCTGGGCTGGGTCAATTCTGCGGTCACATCTGCGATCGCAGAATCAACATGCGGTCCGCAAAGTGATCGCGGAATGACCTCAAAATTTACACAAGTTCTGTTACGGAATGCGACCAAAATGCGGTCCGCATTCTTGATCTGCGGTCGCAAAGTGCACCGCAGATTCATTATGCGATCGCATATCGACAACATTTTCAACATGATTTTGTGAAACCTTCTGGTAAGCTCTGCGGCAAGAATATGGTCCGCATAGCAGATCTGCGGTCGCATTCTTGACCGCAAAATTGACACTTTTTCTGGAAAAATTGATTCTCTACATTTTTGAAACTTAAATCACTACCAAGGATCCGAACCGTGGCGAGCAAGCTCGCCGCGAAGAATTCTACGCATTCCTAACACATTATTCGGACCATGACACTATAGCTACTAGGTTTTATGCACAAAAATTTTACGGGGCCTTACATCCTCCCCCCCTTAAGATCATTCATCCTCGAATGAGGATTTTGAAATAAATGAGTTGGTTTTGAAAGACATGATATGCAACTATCAAAATTTTGACTAACTCTTATATTTTAGAAAAATTTCGCCAGAGTTTCCTTTGTATTGTGGACATATCCACCTGTCAGAGGGCCCCCGAAACACATTACTAAACAACAATATACAAATACAACACTTTCCTTAACTCGTATATACTTTCTTGCCTCATCAAATGCACATAACTAGTCACTTCAATGAGTTCTTTCCTTATTTAATCATCTTAATACACCATGTACACACAAACAAACCATTACCAATCTACACTTACTATTAGTTGTTTATTTAACACATGAATCTTTTATAAGGCTTTCATTTATCAATAAAGGTTCAAGTGACCCAAGGTAACAACACATTTATCTCATTACCATATGAAGTAGACTTTACTAATACTAAGAGGGAAACAATTTGGACAAGATGACAGTTACTAGGAGTAGAAGAGTCACCTAATTTCTTCTAGGCTTGATCAAACAAATGGGGGTACTTTTCCTTCATCTCTTTTTCTGCTTCCCATGTGGCCTCCTCAACTTGTTGACTTCGCCACAATACTTTAACAGAGGCAACTTCCTTATTTCTCAACTTACGGACTTGCCTATCAAGAATGGCAACTGGAACTTCTTCATATGATAAATCTTCATTAACCTCTATAGCTTCGACTGGCACGATGGTGGATGGATCTCCAATCACTTTCTTCAACATGGACACATGGAATACCGGGTGCACTGATGACATCTCCGGAGGCAACTCTAGCCTATAAGCAACTTGACCAATCCTTTGAACGATCCGATATGGCCCGACATACCTAGGACTTAATTTCCCTTTCTTTCCGAATCGCATGACTCCTTTCATAGGAGATACCCTCAAGAACACCCAATCATCGACTTGAAACTCCAAGTCCCTTCGGCGAATGTCTGCATAGGATTTCTGGCGACTCTGTGAAGTTTTCATCGTTTCCTGAATAACCTTAACTTTCTCCATAGCTTCGTACACCATATCTGGCCCTAGCAATTCTGCTTCACCTACCTCAAACCACCCGATTGGCGACCTACATCTTCTCCCGTACAATGCCTCCAACGGGGCCATCTGAATGCTAGCATGATAGCTGTTATTGTAAGCAAATTCTATCAGTGGCAAGTGTTCATCCAAATTACCTTTAAAATCTAAGACACAAGCCCGCAACATATTTTCAAGCGTCTGAATGGTCCGCTCGGCCTGACCGTCGGTCTGCGGATGAAAAGTTGTGCTGAGATTCACCTGAGTTCCCAAACCTTGCTGAAACTTCTTCCAAAAGTTAGCTGTGAACCGAGCCCCGCGATCCGAGATAATAGAAAGTGGAGTGCCATGAAGCCTTACTATCTCCTTGATGTACAACCTTGCATATTGCTCCGCAGTATCAGTGGACTTGACTGGCAGGAAGTGAGCTGATTTGGTGAGTCGATCCACTATCACCCATATTGAGTCGAACTTACGCCGAGTGCGAGGTAACCCCACCACGAAATCCATATTGATCATCTCCCATTTCCACCTTGGTATTTCTATAAGCTCTGAGTTAATCCACCGGGCCGTTGATGTTCGGCCTTCACTTGTTGACAGTTCGGGCATTTAGCTACAAAGCTTGCAACATACCTTTTCATACGGTTCCACCAATAAACCTCCTTGAGATCATGATACATTTTCGTGGAACCCGGGTGCACCGAATACCTGGAAATATGAGCCTCTTCCATCACTCTTTCCCGAAGCTCGTCCACATCCGGAACACATAGTCTATCTTGACACCGCAATACACCATTTTCGCTGCTGAGTACAAATGTTGAGGTCTTGTTATTCATAACCGCTTCCTTCACCCGAACCAATGCTTGATCCATGAATTGTTTTTCCTTGATTTCCGCAACCAATGATGATTCTTCTCCATTATGCACCAAAACATTCCCCTCGTCTGACGCCGAGATACGAACCCCCAAACTGGCTAATTGGTAAACCTCCCGAGCCAGGGGTCTCCGATCCACACCCAAATGAGCCAAACTACCCATGGATTTTCGACTAAGAGCGTCGGCTACCACATTTGCCTTCCCTGGATGGTACAATATGTTCAAATCATAGTCCTTGAGCAATTCTAACCACCGCCGCTGTCTCAGATTCAGCTCTTTCTGCTTGAACAAATATTGGATGCTCTTGTGGTCTGAAAACACATCTGCATGAACCCCATAAAGATAGTGTCGCAATATTTTCAAGGCAAACACAACAGCTGCAAGCTCCAAATCATGAGTCGGATAATTCTTCTCATGGTTCTTAAGTTGCTTGGAAGCATAAGCTATAACCTTTCCGTGCTGCATCAATACACATCCCAAACCGACTCTGGAGGCATCACAATAAACTACAAATCCCTCTGTGCCTTCTGGTAAGGCCAATACTGGTGCCGAGGTCAATCTTGACTTCAGCTCTTGGAAACTTTTCTCGCATGCATCGGACCACTGGAACTTAACTGCCTTCTGCGTCAGTTTTGTTAATGGGGAAGCGAGGGTTGAGAATCCCTCTACAAACCTCCGATAGTACCCTGCCAAACCCAAGAAGCTACGAATCTCTGTCGGGGTCGTGGGTCTAGGCCAATCTTTCACCGCCGCAATCTTCTGAGGATCCACCTGAATTCCCTCACTGGAAATAACATGCCCTAGAAAGGCTACGGACTCCAACCAAAACTCACATTTTGAGAACTTGGCATACAATTGATGCTGAAGAAGGGTCTGCAATACTGGTCTGAGGTGAACGACATGATCTTCCCTGCTCCGAGAGTAAATGAGGATGTCGTCAATGAATACAATCACAAAGGAATATAGGAATGGCTTGAATACCCGATTCATAAGGTCCATGAAAGCTGCTGGGGCATTGGTTAGCCCAAAAGACATAACCAAAAACTCAAAGTGACCATAACGAGTTCTGAAGGCGGTCTTAGGAATATCTTGCTCCCTGATTTTCAACTGGTGGTACCCAGACCGTAAATCAATCTTTGAGAAGAACTTCGCTCCCTGCAATTGGTCAAACAGATCATCCACACGAGGCAAAGGATATTTATTCTTGATGGTGACTTTGTTGAGCTGCCGATAATCAATACACATTCGAAGTGACCCATCCTTCTTTTTGACAAAAAGAACTAGAGCAACCCACGGCGACACACTCGGTCGTATGAACCCTTTCTCTAATAAATCCCTCACCTGCTCCTTTAACTCCCTTAACTCTGCTGGCGCCATTCTGTATGGTGGAATGGATATTGGCTGAATATCTGACAATACATCGATCCCAAAATCAATCTCCCTATCCGGCGGAATGACTGGAAGCTCATCCGGAAACACTTCAGGAAATTCATTCACAATTAGCACGGACTCGAGGGTAGGCACCTCTGAGGTGGTGTCCATCACCCGAACCAAGTGATAGATACACCCCTTCTTAATCATCTTCGAAGCCTTATGGTAGGAAATAAACCTACCCCTTGGTACTACACCATTTCCTCTCCATTCAATAACTAGCTCGTTAGGGAACTCGAGCCTCATAACTCTCGTTCGACAGTCAAGCTTGGCAAAGCATGAATAGAACCAATCAATCCCCATAATTACATCAAAATCAACCATCCCAAGCTCAATAAGATCGGCAGTGGTATCACGACCACTCACCATGACAACACAATTTCTATAGACTTGTGAGGCTGTAATAGAATCACCAACCGGAGTCGACATATAGAACGACTCATGAAGTTGTTCGGGTTCTATCCCAAAACTTGAAGCAATGAATGGAGTAACATAAGACAAGGAAGACCCCGGATCAATAAGGGCATAGCAATCAATAGTGTGAACAGACAGGATACCTGTAACAACATCTGGAGAACCCTCGGCATTTTGGCGGCCACTCAATGCATAGAATCGGCTAGGTCCACCCCTACCACGAGCTCCACCCCTAGCTGCACCACGCCCTGCTGATGCTGGAGTACGCGCTGATGATGTAGCAGCCGAAGAACCGGATGACTGAGCAGATCCCCTACCTATACCCTGACGGGGTGCACGACAGTCTCGTTGAATGTGACCTCTCACCCCGCACCCGAAGCACACTGGAAGGTCAAGGTAGCAAGTCTCTGTATGAAATCTCCCACACTTGGGGCATGTAGGTCTCCCCTGCTGCTGGGATCTCACCCTAGGACGACCGGACTAACGAGACCTCCTGCTGTCTAAACCAGTCTCGAGTAACTGCCCTGCTGATGACTGTGCACGGATGGCGGTGCACTCGCGGAGGACTGAGCATATGACTGCGATGGCCCTGATGACCCTTTCCCTGGAAGTGATCTCCCTGAATGACCCATTGACCGGGCCCTGCTGCTACTTTCTCTTTCTGCGCGAATCTTCAATTTCCTGGCCTCTGTGGCCTGAGCAAACCCCACGATCCTCCCATAGTTCATATCTGTGTGCAAAGCTGCTGTGGCGGCCTCATTCACTACCAAAGGGCTAAGGCCCTGAACAAACCGTCGAACTCGGGCATCCATGGTCGACACTAAATGAGGAGCGTACTTGGACAATCTTACGAACTCCATGTGATACTCCCAAACACTCATACTGCCCTGTTTGAGGACCTCGAACTCCGTGGCACGGGCTGTCATCACCTCGGCAGGCAAGAAGTGGTCCATAGATGCATCTACGAACTCATCCCATCTGGCCGGAGGGCTCAACTCCTCACGGGAATCCTCCCACATCTCGAACCATGAACGTGTCGCTCCCTTCAGCCTGTAAGAGGCCAACTCTACCCCCTCTATATCTGTAGCCTTCATCACTCTGAGGGTTTTGTATATCTCATCGAGGAAATCCTATGGGTCAGCCTCTGGATCGGTACCTGAGAATTCTGGAGGGGCTAACCGCAAGAACTGATGGACTCTAGAGCCGGAGGAATCTCCCTGTCCGCTGGAGGATGCAGGGGCATCATGGGATCTCTGGGCCTGGGCGGCCACTAACTGTGTTAACATATGAATAGCTCCCCTAAGATCCTCATTAGAGATACTAGAGCCCGAAGCGGGAACTGTATCTGAGTCAGGAACACCGGCAGGAGGAATGGTGGCATCCTCTGCCGCAGCTGGAATAGGGACACTTGGGTTTTGAACAGATGGGCCAGGCAAATTCAGGACTGGTGGGTCATTCTCGCCTACGACATCGGGTACATGATTAGCAGCCGCACTTGGGCCGGCATTGGCCCCAAGGCCGAGTCTAGCCTTCTTCTTAGGTGCCATATTCTGAAAATTTGGGAACAAGGCGCGAATTAGACACAGATATTTCCACATTGCACTTTACCGCACGATATAGATTAAACAAAGAAATAGGTATATTCCTAAATGCCCGTGTAGCCCCCAACTTATCTGATGTGGTCGACAACACACCGATAAGAAGGGCACTACTAGACACGGCTCCGAGACATCCTAGGACACTTAAAAAAAAACCTTAGGCTCTGATACCAAGTTTGTCACGCCCCAAATCCAGGGACATGACCGGCGCCTGACCGGGTTGCCCCAGTCAAGTGGACCTGGGTGCCTTTCATTCCCACACGTTACCCCTGTGTTGATTGCTTCTCATTAACCAAATATATTACTAACCATAAATGATTTCACAATAAACATACAAAACCATATGAGTGATTCATTAACAAGTTTGCAGTTTTTACAACGCCCGACATAACATAATATATACATAAGAGTGGAATCCCACAGTTTACATGTCTACAGAGCCTCTAGGATACAAAAAGGGGAATACAATACATGCCGGTAACAAGGCTCCGGCTATACCTTGCAAAAACCCAAAATGAAATCTAAACAAAAGTGGCATGAATCACACAGGGCCCCGAGGAAGAAAGGGGCTCACCAAAACGGGCAGTGGAAGGTGAAGAATACTACTGCCGATGAGCTGAAGTGCCTGCTACTGATCCACCTACAATCATAACACGAATGTAGCGTCCCCGGCAAAAGGGACGTCCGTACACTTGAATTGTACTGGTATGTATGGACAAACTTTGTCCCAAGTAAACTCAAGCCGTTAAGCAAGGATCATGATGACAAGACAGGCAATAGATTACATCAAGAAATCAATTAAGCTAACTATCCATGTTTCCCACCTTTTACTCATTTCAGATAAGCCCCAACACAAGCACGTTCAAGGTCAACAAATAGAACAACAACCAATCAACCACATAAATTGCAAGTAGTCAAACATAGGGGCAATCAGTGCCCCCCAGGTTGCAAACTCTCCTGCTGTCTCCTTTCACAATTTCATATCAATAATTTTGTTTCAATTTCATTTGCGATTACGATCGCTTTCCATCCTTATTACCTCGTCCTCCCTTATTACCTCGGCTACCCTTATCACCCCAACCCACACATTATTTCCTCATGTTGCGGTGCGCAACCCGATCCCACCGTACAATTTTCAAACACAACAATCACAAACAGCAGATAAGGTACCACACACAATTACAACAAGTTCAAATAAGTAACTTACACATTGGTTCATGTTCTCAATTACTTCTCAAGCCAATATCACAATCAAGTTACAAGTGTTCCAAAATCGAGAATGTTCATACTGTTATGTTCAACAACTTACCACACCTCAAGTGTTTCATTTCTTTTCCACAAGGTACCATACATGCCATCATAGAAATTGTTCACAATTCTTTTATCAATTCAAACTCTCATTTATCTTTCGGCTCATATCTCATATTACATCACTCATAGTTCAACAACAACTTTGAATATCCAAAAACAACATCAAGAATTTCACACAATTTGTCAAATTAACATGAACCCGACAATTTCACACATATAGGCGATTTCACAAGAATCAAAATTAGCCATATATACCTGGTATCGAGTTTCCTTCTTTTAAACTCCCACTTTATGCTTACCCAAGATATCCTACTCTTGCAGACCTTGTTCTTGAAGACTCTTACTTCTACTCACTTCTTTTTACTAGAAATCAAGTTCAATAATCATGCATGAGTGTTAAATTCTATTTTCAGAAGCTATTATATGCAAACCTCTCTTTACCCATTTTAAAACTGAAAATCAAAGAAAATAGTTAGGGTTTTTACCTTGTAAAGATTGGGGAAGTTGAATCTTGGCCCTAGAATCCTTTGGACTAAATGGTTGGAACAATCTTTGAAGATAAAGAACTTCTCTCTCTAAAACCCCTCTCTCTCTCTCTAATTTTGGTGAGATGATATGATAAAATGAAGGGGAAAGGCGTTATATTAAAGAAGAGATCGGGTCAAATTTTATAAAATTTCTGGGCAGGGTCAATTCTGCGGTCGCATCTGCGATCGCAGAATCAACATGCGGTCCGCAAAGTGATCGCGGAATGACCTCAAAATTTACACAAGTTCTGTTATGGAATGCGACCAAAATGCGGTCTGCATTCTTGATCTGCGGTCGCAAAGTGCACCGCAGATTCATTATGCGATCGCATATCGATAACATTTTCAACATGATTTTGGGAAACCTTCTGGTAAGCTCTGCGGCAAGAATGCGGTCCGCATAGCAGATCTGCGGTCGCATTCTTTACCACAAAATTGACACTTTTCTGGAAAAATTGATTCTCTACATTTTTGAAACTTAAATCACTACCAAGGGTCCGAACCGCGGTGAGCAAGCTCGCCGCGAAGAATTCTACGCATTCCTAACACATTATTCGGACCATGACACTATGGCTACTAGGTTTTATGCACAAAATTTTTACGGGGCCTTACAGATATACCCACGAGCCCTTATCTCCTTCAGTTTCTTCGAATGGTGTGACAGTATTGCAGACATCATCTTCTCCATGTACTATGATCTACTGTTGTTTCCATTCAAATTTTACCATCTGATGCAGAGAGGATGGCACAGCTTTCGCCGCGTGGATCCATGGACGTCCCAATAAAAGATTGTAAGAAACAACAACATCTAGCACCTGGAACTCCATAGTGAAGTCCACCGGTCCAATAGTAATCTCCAGTACAATATCCCCTACAGTGTTCTTGCCACCTCCATCAAAACCTCGTACACATACACTGTTCCGATGGATTCTATCAGGATTGACCTTCAACTTTACCAAGGTTGAGAGTGGGAAAATATTGGCACTTGACCCGTTGTCCACCAAAACACGGGTAACTACAGATTCTTCACACTTGACTGTGAGATATAGTGCTTTGTTATGCTCCGTTCCTTCAAGCGGCAACTCATTATCTGAAAATGTTATCTTGTTTGTCTCAAAGATTTTATTCGTGATTTTCTCCAAATGGCATACTGAAATCTTCTCAGGCACATGTGCTTCATTCAAAATTTTCATCAACGCCTTCATGTGCTCTTCAGAATGAATTAACAATGATAACAATGAAATCTGCGCGGGCATTTTTCTCAATTGCTCCACTATTGAATAGTCCCGAGCCTTCATTTTTTTAAGAACTCTTCCGTTTCCTCTTCAGTAACTGCCTTCTTCACATGAGTCGGGTTCTCCTTTACCACTTTTGTCTTCCTCAACTCTTCAGGGGCAAAGCATCGCCCGGAGCGAGTTAGGCCATGTTTTGGAAGGCGGGTAGGCATTTTGTGCATGGTAGACAGTTTGTGAAGCTGGGGTACATCATGCATGTGGAGGTGGTGGGTAAGGTTGAGCATGTGGGACGGAAAAATGTGGAGTGGTGGGAGGATAATATGGTAGAGGTGGGTTGTAGGGTGCTGGTGGATATGGTTGGTATGGGTGAGGTGGATGATGATATGTATTGGGGTCGCGAGACCATGATATACCTTCGATGACCGCAACTTCCTCCTTCTTCTTTTTGCCAATCGATTCTCCATTTCAGTTTGTATTGCTTGGTTTGTGGCCTTAATAGCAGAATAACTCATTATCTTATTTGTCTTTAACCCTTCTTCTACAAAGCTTCCCATCTTGACTACCTTATTAAAAGTTTTTCCAATTGCTGATACCAGGTGGCCATAGTAAGTTGGCTCCAAAGCCTGTAGTAAACACTCCACCATTTCTGATACCTTCATGGGAGGATCTACTCGTGCAGCATGTTCCCTCCATCTGAACCCGTATTCCCGGAAACTTTCCCCAGGTTTCTTCTCCATTTTAGTTAATGATAGCCTGTAAGGGATAATCTCTAGATTGTATTGGAAATGGTTGGCAAATGATTGAGCTAGCTCATCCCAGATGAACCACCTGGTATGATCCTATCGAGTATACCATTCCAGCTATGAACCACTTAAGCTCTGGCTAAAATAAGCCATAAGTAACTCGTCTCTTCCCCCTGCTCCGCGCATTTTACTTCAGTAACCCCTCAGATGGGCTACTGGATCTCCGTGACCGTCATACATATCAAACTTGGGTAGCTTTAACCCAGCCGGGAGCTGTACCTCCGAAAACAAGCATAAATCTTTATACGCAACACTCACTTGGCCTCCTAGCCCTTGTATGTTATGAAAGGACTGTTCAAGACTTTTCATCCTACGGGCCATCTCTTCTTGTTCCAAATTTCTGATAGGCTTTCCCTCTTCTGTCATGTCTATGAGCAGTGTGTAGGAGTCATGTTGCCTGAATGTTGGCTCTGGTGGATAATAATGAGTGTCCTGAACATGGAACACAGGTTCGCTAGAAGATTTATGTAGAGCAGCAGGTGGCGGTGCCACGTATACTGGAGCGACCTGAGGTGGCGGTGGTGGAACTTGTTTAGATAGTGGTGGTGGTGCTTGTGAAGTTATATCATAGTAATGTTGGTAGGTTGGGTATGTGCATGATGAATTCATAGTAGGTGGTTCAATATTTGGGTTTGTAGGAGGGACATATGCTGGGTTGGCTGGATAGGAAGGCAAAGATTGACCCCTAGCCTTGGCCCGGTACATCTCCGACATTTGCTGTCTTAATTTGTACATCTCCTCTTTCATACTAGCAACGTCCACAAATTTTTCCTCCTGTACCGGATCCATAATAGTGGGCTCGATCTCCTGAGTCACTGCATTAGTCATAGCTTTTGAACGTGTATTGTAGCTATGATGTGCCAGAATGCCAGCTGCCAACTGAAAATCTGATACTCATCAACAACAAAACTCTTTAATAGTTAGCTCATAAGGGATAAAACATCATAATTAAGAATCATAACTTTTGCCTTAGTCATTATGCATCATCCCGGCATTATTCCTCTTTGAACCATCATTTTTCTTTTCACCTCTATTTTTTTCATTGCTTTTCTATTTGTTTCTTTTTCTTGTTTTCTTCTTTTCCATTTCTCTCTCTTTTTTTTTGCTTTTTCATTCTTACATGTTTGCCTATCGCCCAGACAATTTGTATAAAAATGGAAGAAAATAACAATTTCTTTTTTTGAATTTTTTCATTGATACTTCAAACATCGGTTACAAATGATGTTGTACTACAAATGCAGAAGAAAAATACAAATACAAAATGCATGCCCTATGAATACATTAAAGCTCATAGTGCCCGCGAGACATCTTTCGATCTTGCCGCGGGCCTATATGCTAATCCACTTTGGAGTTTATCCAGGTTGGTCATTACTTGATTTACAAAGAACTTTACTGATGATGTGAATGTTGATTGGGACATATCTTCACACAATTGGCATTTCCTTATGATGTACTGAGCAATGTTGACGATTCTTTCCCTGATGACCCCTTTATCCTGAAGCAGCCTACTGATTTGTTTGGCACGAGCGTCTAAGGTTTGTTGGTTCTCCTTTTGTAGTTTTTGTAGCTCCAACTCTAATCGAGCCATAGCCATGTAGCAATGTTCTCTCTCTACTTCAAACTCTTTAGTTTGTTTGCAACTTTTGACTTCGGCTGTAGTGATTTTCTTTCTTAATCGGACTACCTCAACCTTATGTTCATCTTGTAATTGCTGAACCATTCAAACTCTTTCCTCTGCATTTCTGGCCAACTGTTTCCGAACCCCGACTAACTCCTTTTCAGCTTTATCAAGATCAAAGATATAGTCATTCACTTTGCGCCGATGGTTTTCAATCAATTTCTCATCTCGGGCTAGGCGAACTGGGGTTTCGGCTGCAGTTTTCATCTTTGCAATTTGAGCCTTCAAGTTTTCATTCTTTTTTCTCAACTGTTTCTTTTCTCTCTCGTCGGATGCCGCTTGTAAGCTGCTCTCGAATTTGAGGTTTTGGAATTGTGTTCCTTAGACTGCTTAGCCAATTCTTAGATGTAAGGCCTCTTCATTGGTCTATCATGCTCGACATCCCAGTGATACCATGTAGCATACCCTGGTGATACCTCCTCTTGAGCTCGATTTCCCACACAACTGTCTACCCTCAACCATTGGCATTCATTCTAAATCTGTCAAATCTTTGCTTCCGGGAATCGTCCGTCTGAACTAATTTCTACGGCTTGTAGGCTGAGGTCCCCATCTTTTGGTATAACCTGATATCTCCTGAGCTGCCGTAGTACCCTGTACAACGCTTAAGGCTGAATGCTTTTAAGACCCATTATCATGAAATGCGACCCTTCTGTTGGTATGTACATCACCTCGTTGAGGGGCAACCATCCGTATGCCCAATCAATTTGGCTGGCAGTCAACGATCGCAAGTATGAAATCCAACCTTTTGCTCCTTCCGGCAACTTAACTTCTTTTGTTCTCATATAGAACTCTTCAATGCACATTTTTTCAGACGACCCGTAACTCGAGAACGGAGGGTGACGACACAAATGTTCTATCAACCATATCCTGGAGAATCAAATTGCATCCCTCGAAGAAGTCATGCCCTACTTTACAGGATGTGAGGGCACAGAAGATGTCAGCTACAATCATCGGTGCCAGTGTGCTATTATCTTGTACAAGAAGAGTACTGGCAACCCCGGCGACCCTTATATCAATATTTCCATCTTTCCTCGGGAATATGACTAATCCTAGAAATGCCACTATAAAGGCGAATCGCCTATGCTCTTCCCACTTGAATTAGTTAGATTTACTACAGAGTTTGTTCGTAGGGTCGTTAAATCCCCCAATATGACCATATCTGCGGTAGATGAAACTTAAAGTACAAAATCCATGAGCCAAGTCTTCATTATGGATGTTCCTGGCAATTTTCAAGGAATCGAGGAATTTGTGCACTGTAATTGCCCACGGAGCCACTGGGTATTTATCCTTCAGGGGAACCTCACCTTTCCCGATATAATAAGCAATTTCTTCTAATGTAGGAGTGAGCTAAAAAATGTGAGAAGTGTAGAACATTATGCGCAGGATCCCAACAAGTGACGAGAGCCCAAATGATATCACCACGGGGTATTATGTCCATCAACCCAGTAAGATCTTTCAGATAGCGTTTGACCCAAACCTGCCCTTCTTGACCCAAATCGTTTCATTTTGTACTGTGCTCATCCTGCACATTTATTAAAGGCGATTTTATTCAGATAAAAGGGAAAATATTTTTGAAAGACAATTTTTTCATTTTTTTGAAAGAATTAGCCTATTTATTTAAAAAGAAAAAGACATAACTTCAAAGTGGCCATTTTTGCAAAAACTGCCTTCCGTCGTCCTTTCGGAACATTCGGCTATTTCCAAAAATAGTGATCACTTTGATTTATTGGAAACTAAAACTCAATATTTTTTGGTCATTTTCTAAAAGGGCGGTTGGACCCGTCAAGGGTTGCCTACGTATCCCACCTAATGGCGAGAATCAAACCTGCGTAGTTCGGTCAGATTGTTATGTGACCAATTATTTCAACTGTATTATTCCATGTATTTTTCAGACTTTCTTTTCAAATTTTGACAACGTTTCGCCAACATTTCAATACTTTTTATTCTAGAATTTCCTTTTCTTTTGCTTTTCAGGAATTTTGCCGGTCTGCTTAATGATCCAGGACAAATAAATGCAACATATAATATGCTCGGTCTTTGATTACCGGGTCACCTGTCCTAGATGGACCCAACCCCTGTGTTGAGTCCCCTAAGTCAGATATGATGCAAATAATTGTCCTAGACCTAGGTTCAATATCTTGTTGTTTCATATGGTTCTAGACCGTGTACCCGAGTGGAAAACTCGGATCGAGGAGGGGGCTACGTACCGAGGACCCGCGGGGTCGTTCGGCTTTGTAACTTATCCGGCCTCTATTTCTTATTTTGTTATAACTTAACAGAAAGGGGAGGCTCAACTAGTGAGCACATCCCCGGAGGTAAGAAGAGAAGGGTTTTCAGCACAATTTTATATATACAATCCATGTAATATCAAAGCGGTAAACACGTAGCACGTTGATCAAAGCATGTAATGAAGTTAAATAACATCAAGAACAACAATTCTATCCAGCTCAAATTCTTAAACCCTGAACCGAAGTTCTGGGTTGCTTATCCCCAGCAGAGTCGCAGAGCTGTCACACCTCCCTTTTTACTGCCTTTCTATTTCACGAAATGGGGAATAAGGTATACCTCGTTAATTACCAATACACCCGGGAAGGGATATAATAACAACGAGGAAAGAGTTTTTCCAATTTAAGGACAATCGGAACGGGATTTTATTTAAAGTTTCAAAGTCGCCACTTGGGAAGATAATGGTGTCCCAAGTTACCGGTTAATCCTGAATCTGAGGAAATTGACTCTGTTTAAATAGTCCGCGCAACAAGAACTCCGGATAAGGAATTCCGTTAACCCAGGAGAAGGTATTAGGCACTCCCAAATTCTGTGGTTTTAGCATAGTCGCTCAACTGTCGTTTTTGACTTTATTTGGTTTCGTTATATGCTTTTTACAACATGTGCATGTTTCGTTTTTAATATTTTTATGACTTGCAATATCGCAAAAACGCATTTTAAGTCACCGCAACCAGTACGCCTGTGACTTTAACATGTTTCAGCTTCGTCGAGATTTAGGATTTGAGTAGCATTAGATGTCCACTCGTATTAAGGAATGTATATTCGAAATCATGCCTATAACGTCTAACAGCTTATTATACTTTAGGAAAGACCGTGAAATTTACTAAACGGTCTTCCCAAATCTATCACTTATTATTATTTATATTAGGGCCCCGCATGTTTTGTTCTTATACGAGGCTCGTCCCGTTATTTTTAATAGTCCAATCCTAACAAATGCTATATTTTCTATTTTTGTTTTTTCCCAAATTATTTTTAGCTGATATTGTAATTTCAGAATCATGTCCAGGCCTGGACGTCTATGGACTAGAATTTAACAGTCCAGCTTACATAACTGGGTTTTGAAAACCCAGAATATGTTAGAGTTATTATTCAGGGACCCGGTGGTGAGTCCAATTGAGTCTGGGCCCACATTGTCTGTCGAGCCCAAACCAATCGAGAGAAATGGGAAACAGAACTGAAATTCCATAACAGATATACAAATGCTCAAAACAATAGACAAAATTAACGAAATAACAATTTATTTCATAAGAAACAGAAGTAAATGTTTAACAATGTTAATTCTAAATCCCAGTTATCTATCACTAATTGAACTCTGAACAACAGACTACCATTTCATACACATTAACAACGACATGTTACTTAACTATGCGAATTGAACTATTATTTACCACTAATTGTAACTCATACTATTTGGATCATAATTATCGATTATTAATAGAACTTTAACAATAAGCTACTAATTTCCACTGTTTCGAACAATGATATTATACTTAACTATGCCAATTTGTTAGTGATTCTAGCTTACTCTTATTTCAAATGGTTGTTGATTTTATTGAAGTGAAGAAACAAACTCTAACAAAGTTGATCATATTTAACTATCCCATTCTAATTCATGAAGACTAATGTGGTTATAATGCAGATTATGAAATTCTTCTTAACTAGGTGAATTGATTTTAATGAGTTAACCTATTTTTAAACTAAGTTTAGGGTGGTTATAACTACAGGTATTCTATTCTACTCTATCTATTACATTGTTCGAGTTTCGCATATATTTAACTATTACATTTGTTCCTATCAAATTACAGAAAATCTAACAGATAATTAACATAACATTTTCAAAATACAAAAGCACATTCCAGCTGAGCAACTCAATACGATTTCATTTCTTCAAACAGCTGATAGTTACATATCTGGGGTAGAAATGTGTACCTGATTCAACTAAGTAAAAACTTATAAGTCTAGGATGCAAATGAAGATAAAGGATAGTCAGCGATCACAACATCAGAATCAATACAGAGAAAATCACAGCAAAACAACAAACACAGTCGAGTATAATCCTCAAATCCAGCAGATAAGAAATCCAAAGAATAGAATTGAAGAAACCCAATAGAATCCGATAGTGTAGAATAACAGAAAATCCTAATTGAATTTAAAATTGCACTCGACTATACTCAGAATTTCACTCTCTATTTGTGGTGTATCACTCTTAATTTCAGAAAGTTTTCTCTGAATTTCTAGAATCCAGCATTTTTAGCCTATTTATAGATGTTTTTGGTGAAATTTTGAGGGGGAAATTCAAAAATCTTATTATAAGTTCTCTCCCCTTATTTATCTAATTAATTACAGTTTGGTACCTTATTTCATACTTGAAAAGCCTTCCAGCCCTTGCTGGAAGGTTCTATGGAATTCGTTTTGCTTCTTTTAAGGGTCTATTACTATAGTGCCCTCACTTGCTAAGGATTTTAACAGTTATGCCTTTTTATTAGGTCTGTTTTACCCTTTATTTTATGCCTTATTGCAGAAATACTAAGCCTGAAAGTCTATTTTATCCCTGGAGGCTCTATTAAATCTACCACTATGACATTTCTTATCCCTTTTATACCCATGTTATTACTTGTTATTTACCCGACCTGTTAATGGTCTGGGTATTCTAGGTTAGCTGTTATTTGACTATTAGCCATTATAATCTAAATTATTTAAGTTTTGGCCAGATTTAGACTCAACAATCTTTCAATTCTAACCTCACTTAATTGTCTTAGACTAATTTGGAAAGTAGCCTTTTTGTTATCACTTATCTAATTGGATTAGATTTGCGGGACTAGCTTGTTTATTATTTAGACTTAGATTTGCAGAATTAGCCACTCTATTGTTTCAAGAGTGGCCAAATTAATCACATAGTCTTAAATCATTTCACTTATAGTGTCACGACCCGGATTTTCCCCAGTCATCGGGATCGTGAAGGAGCCTAGTCGCGGTAGCTAGGCAAGCCAATTCATTCAACATTACCTTGTTCATATCATCAGTTTCATACACATTCTTTATAACAAGAGAAATAATTACTCAATTTAATAAATGCGAAAGTCTTTCTAATTAGACATGAATAGTAATAAGGTAAAACACTGATAAAATCCCCTACCCAAGACCTTGAGTCACCAACTCAGGAACTACTAAAGAATACTACACATAATGGTCTGAAAGAAAATAATAAGTATCTGTCTGTCTCGGAACAATGAGACCACATCAAATAACATAATTAAATAGAAGAGACGCCGGGCCTGCCGACGCCTGCAAGCTACCTCGGTCTCAAAATGCTCAAGAGTCCCACGAGTACCCTACTGCTGCTGCTGCTCCTGATCGAAACCTGGACCTGTGCAAAAACGCACAGAAGTGCAGTATCAGCACAATCCAACCCCATGTGATGGTAAGTGCCTGGCCTATCCCGGCGAAGTAGTGACAAGCCTAGGGCCAGACACACACATAAACCTGTGCAGTTATATATATATATATGTACAACCCATACAATAACAGGAATATCAAGTAACAAAGTTAATAAAGAAGTATCATACTGGGGGAAACATAATCAGCAACTTATAATGAATCAGTAAAGAGAATCAGAGTATAATAAAAACAGCTATCATCAAAACAAGGAATTCAAATAGTTACACGGCATCACCCTTCGTGCTTTTACTCTCATCCTCGCATCCATGGCACGGCATGATCATTCGTTCATGGTTCACATAACAACGGCACAGAATGTTCCTTCGTGCATAATCAATATCACAAGGCATGACATGGTCCTTCGTGCATAATCAATAAAAATCCACGGCATTACCCTTCATGCATAATCAGTAAATAAGGCACATCATGATCCTTCGTGCATAAGGAATAAAACAAGGCACGACATGATCCTTCGTGCATAATCAGTAAAACAAGGCACGACATTACCCTTCGTGCATAGTCAATAAAACAAGGCATGACATTACCCTTCGTGCATAATCAATAAACAAGGCACGACATCACCCTTCGTGCATTGTCACTCTTCCTCACCCAGATAACAATCACAGTTAATGGCAAAATAATGAAAAACAATTAACATGAACCATTCCGGCAAGGGACACAATAATCATCACAGTAAAGTCCCGGCAAGGGAAACAATAATCAACTTCACAATAAAGTCCCGGCAAGGGAAACGAATGATCAACTTCACAACAGAGTCCCAGCAAGGGAAAAAATGATCAACTTCACAAAAGAGTCCCGGCAAGTGAAACAATAATCAATTTCACCACCAGGCAAGGGTTCAAGATTATATCTTAAAAACATACCACCATATATGTCAACAAACGACTCACGGCCATGCTAGACGCCAATGTATAGATGCTCGTCACCACAGCCCATACACCGCACTCGATCACATAGCAAATAGCACATTAATCCTATTCCCTCAAGCTAGGATAGATCAAACACTTACTATAGCTTTACCTCGAATTTCAGCTTTCAACTTGCTCGAATCTAATCACAATTGATTCAATTACATTAATAAATACTATATAACTTGGTTTGGATGCTTAAAACGGTTTTCTCAAAGTTTATCCCAAAATTTCCCAAAATGCCCCTGGTCCCACGTGGTCGAAACTCGGGGTTCGGACCAAAATCCGGTTACCTATTCCCTCACGAGTTCAAATATATGATTTGTTTCGAAATTGGACCTCAATTCGAGGTCCAATTCCCCAATTCATGAAAAACCTAGGTTATACCCAAAAACAAGAATTTCTACCATGAAAACCTTTGATTTCTCTTGAAAAACATGTTTAATGATGTTAGGAATTGAAAGAATTAAGTAAAAATTGACTTACACATGTTTTGGAGTGATTTTGCTCTTGGAGAATCGTGTGTGGTGTGTTGGGTTTTGAAAGAATGAAGAAAAGAGGTGAAAAATTCGTTTAAGTATCAGATTGCACAGCTGCGGTTATGGGAATTGCGAACGTTTGTTCGCAATTGCGAACATAGCAGGTTTTGGGGCTGTTGCTCTCGCATTTGCGAGAAAAAGTTCGCATTTGCGAACTCTGGCTCAAGGTCTGCCAGTCTCGCATTTGCGAGCTTGGTTATTTTCCTGAGTTCCTCGTATTTGCGAGAATTTACTCGCATTTGTGAGCCCTGCCTTGTTCTGCCATCTTCGCATTTGTGAAGATTGGTTCGCATTTGCGAACCAAGGCTGAATGTGATCCTTTTCGCAATTGCGAGCATTTCTTCGCAATTACAAAGATATCAGCTGGGGGAAAAATACCGGCTATGTTATTTTTCAGAATTTGCTCCAACGGCCTATCAAATATTTACCCGAGCCCTCGGGCTCCAAGCCAAACATGCACACAACTTCAAAAACATATTACAAACTTGCTCGTGCGATCAAATCGCCAATATAACATCGTTTTTATCAAATCAAGCCTCAAGTTCATGATTATCTTTCTTTTAACTTCATAACTTTCAAATTTGGAAATCAAGGTTCAAAACACATCAAACGACATCCAAATGTCACCACACTTTGCAGAAAGCACTTATATAATATTTAAGACTTGTACCGGGCGTCCGGAACCAAAATACGAGCCCGATACCATGGTCGTTTAATCCATTTTCATTTAATAATTTCAGAAAAAACAATTTAACAGAAAAATTCATATATTGGGATCTAGGCCTCAGAATTTGACTACGAACACATGCCCGAGTCCCATATTTTACTACGGACCTTCCGGGACTGTCCGATACCGGGTCTGGGTCCGTTTACCAAAAATGTTGACCGAAGTCAACTATAACAATATTAATATCACTTTCCTTCAAATGTTTCATAGAATTCACATATTATATCACAAAATCTTTTCGGCTACATGCTTGGATTATGCACGTAAATCGAGGCAACATAAAATGAGGTTTTCAAGGCCTCGGAAGCACAAATCAAGTGAGGAAAACAGGTGATGACCCTTTGGGTCGTCACATCCTCCACCTCTAAAACAATCGTTCGTCCTCGAACAGATAAAAGAAGGAAGTACCTGAGCCGGGGAACAAATGTGGGTAGCGGTTCCGCATATCAGACTCGGACTCCCAAGTCGATGCCTCAGGAGGCTGACCTCTCCACTGAACCCGCACAGAAGGAAAACTCTTCGACCTCAACTGTCGAACCTGCCGGTCTAGAATGGCCATCGGCTCTTCCTCATAATATAAATCATTGTCCAATTTGATAGTACTGAAATTTAACACATGTGTGGGATCGCCGTGGTACCTCCGAAGCATAGATACATGAAAAACTGGATGCACGGCTGATAAGCTAGGTGGCAGAGCTAGTCTGTAAGCCACCTCTCCCACTCGGTCCAAAATCTCAAATGGACCAATATACCTAGGTCTGAGTTTGCCCTTTTTTCCGAACCTCATCACGCCCTTCATAGGCGATACTCGGAGCAATTCCCGCTCGCTAACCATGAAATCTACATCTCGAACCTTACGATCCGCATAAGTCTTCTATGTGGACTAAGCTGAACGCAATCTCTCCTGGATAGTCTTGACCTTGTCTAAGGACTCCTAAACTAAGTCTGTACCCAACAACCGAGCCTCTCCCGGCTCAAACCATCCGACCGGAGATCGACATTGCCTACCATACAACGCCTCGTACGGGGCCATCTGAATGTTAGACTAGTAGCTATTATTGTAGGCGAACTCCGCTAATGGCAGAAACTGGTCCTACGAGCCTCCAAAATCAATGACATAGGCTCGAAGCATGTCTTCTAGGATCTGAATAGTCCTCTCGGAACCGTCCGTCGATGAAAAGTTGTACTCAACTGGACCTGGGTGCCTAACTCCTGCTGGACCGCTGTACAGAAACGCAAGGTGAACTGCGTACCCCGATTTGAGATAATTGACACCGGCACCCCAAGAAGGCGAAAACTCTCCCTAATATAAATCTCTGCTAGCCTCTCCGATGAGTAAGAGACAGATACTGGAATGAAGTGAGCTAACTTGGTCAGCCTATCAACAATGACCCAAATAGCATCAAATTTTCTCCGAGTCAAAGGAAATCCAGTAATGAAGTCCATTGTGATCCGCTCCAATTTCTACTCGGAAATTTCAATTCTCTGGAATACGCCACCAGGCCTCTGGTGCTCATATTTCACCTGCTAACAATTTAGACACCGAACGAAATACACAACGATGTCCTTCTTCATCATGCGCCACCAATAGTGCTGCCGTAAATCCTGATACATCTTCGCGGCGCCCGGGTGAATAAAATACCGCAAACTGTGGGCCTCCGCTAGGATCAACTCTCGAATCCCCTTGACATTGGGCACACAAACTCATCCCTGCAATCTCAATACTCCGTCATCATCTAGAGTTACCTTCGTGGCACCACCCTGCTGTACAGTATCTCTCAAGTCACGCAAATGAGGATAATCAAATTGCCTCTCACGGATACGCTCTAATAGAGATGAACGAGCGACCGTGCGGGATAACACCCTGTTAGGCTTAGAAATGTCTAGTCTCACGAACTGGTTGGCTAAGGCCTGGACATCTAGAGCAAAGTGGTCTCTGACTGACCGGAATGTACGCGAGACTACCCATGCTGGCAGACTTTCTACTCAATGCATCGGCCACCATATTGGCCTTACCTGGGTGATATAGGATAGTAACATCATAGTCCTTCAGCAACTCTAACCACCTCCTATGTCTCAAATTCAACTCCTTTTGCTTGAATAAGTACTGTAGGCTTTTGTGGTCCGTGTACACCTCGCACGCCACACCATATCGATAATGCCTCCAGATTTTTAAGGCATGAACCACTGCTGCCAGCTCAACATCATGAACCGGATAATTCTTCTCATGTATTTTCAACTATCTCGAAGCGTTAGCAATAACCTTACCATCCTGCATCAATATCGCTCCAAGCCCCGTACGGGATGCATCACAGTAAACTGTGTAAGGCCCTGCACTCGTAGGTAATATCAACACTGGTGTTGTAGTCAAGGCTGTCTTGAGCTTCTGAAAGCTCGCCTCACACTCATCTGACCACTTAAACTGGACACCCTTCTGGGTCAACCTGGTCATCGGGGCTGCAATAGAAGAAAACCCCTCTACAAAACGACGGTAGTAACCCGCTAATCCCAAGAAACTCCGTATCTCAGTCACTGAAGCTGGTCGAGGCCAATTCTGAACTGCCTCAATCTTTATTGGGTCCACTTGAATACCTTCCACTGATACAATATGACCCATAAATGCCACCGAACTCAACCGGAACTCACATTTCGAAAATTTGGCATTTGCTGATTATCCTTCAGAGTCTGAAGAACCACTCTGAGGTGCTGCTCGTGCTCTTCCTGGCTGCGGGAGTATACCAGGATTTCATCTATAAAGACTATCACCAACAGATCTAAATAAGGCCTGAAAACCCGATTTAACAACTCCATGAATGCTGATGGAGCATTGGTCAACCCGAAAGACATGACCAAGAATTCATAGTGCCTATATCTAGTGCGAAATACTGTCTTAAGAATGTCAGCTGCCCTGATCTTCAGCTGATGGTAGCCCGACCTCAAGTCTATTTTTGAGAACACCCTCCCTCCTTGGAGCTGGTGAAACAAATCATCAATCCTTGGCAGTGGATACTTGTTCTTTATCATCACATTGTTTAATTGCCGATAATCAATATACATCCGCATCGAGCCATCCTTCTTCTTCACAAATAACACGGGTGCTCCCCAGGGAGAAACACTGGGCCTGATAAAGCCCTTTTCTAGAAGGTCTTGCAACTGATCTTTTAATTCCTTTAACTACAGCGGGGCCATACGATAGGGTAGAATAGAGATGGGCTGAGTGCCTGGTTCCAGATCAATACAAAAATTAATATCCCTGTCGGGTGGCATGCCCGACAGGTCTGAAGGGAAAACCTGGGGAAACTACCGTACAATAGGAACTGAATCAATAGAAGGAATATCCGCGCTAGAGTCACAAACATATGCCAAATAATCTAGACATCCCTTCTCAACCATGCGTCGAGCCTTAACATAAGAAATAACAGTGTGAACGGAGTGGCCTGAGGTCCCTCTCCACTCTAGTCGGGGTGATTCTGGCAAGGCCAAGGTCACTGTCTTGGCATGACAATCTAAGATAGCATGATACGGGGACAACCAATCCATCCCCAATATGACATCGAAATCCACCATGTCTAATAGCAACAAATCAACACGGGTCTCAAGACCCCCAAATATAACTACGCACGAACAATGCACCTGGTCGACTACTATAGAGTCACCCACTGGTGTAGACACATAAACTGGAATATCCAGGGCATAGCTAGGCATGGCCAATTACGGTGCAAAGTAGGAAGACACATATGAATATGTAGACCCAGGGTCAAATAATACTGAAGCACCTCTGCCACACACAAGAATAGTACCTGTAATCACAGCATCTGATGCCTCTGCCTCTGGCCTGGCTAGTAAAGCATAGAATCGGGGATCGGCACCTCCCTCTGAGCTGCGTCTCTAGGACGACCATCTACTGGTTGACCTCTACCTCTGGCTGGATGGTCTCTACCTCTACGGCTCGACCTCCACCTCTACGATTCTACCTCCGCCTCTGGTTGGCTGGGCAGACTGTGGGTTAGCTGGGGCCTGAATCAGGGGATAAGGACCCCGCTGCTGAGTGTTGCCTGTAGTTCGAGGGCAAAACCTGACAAGATGACCTAGGTCACCACAACCGTAACAACATTTAGGCTGATGGGGCTGCTGGCCCTGACGACCTGAATGGCCCCCACGAACACTTTGAAGAGGCTGAGCACTGATGGGAGGCTGATCTGAATACTGTTCACGAAACCCACAATCTCCTGGTCCACCATGCGAAGCTTGGAGGGCTGACTGAAAAGGCCTGGAAGACTGGCCCCTATCAAATGATTCCCTACCTCCAGAAGAAGAACCACTAAATCTGCCGGAATGACGAGGCCATTTGTCTGAAGGATAACCACCTCCCCGAGCAAGAGCCATCTCAACTCTACGAGCTGTATTAGCTGCCTCCTAGAAAGATATATCACTTCCAACTCCCATAGCCATCTAAAATCTATTCGGCTAATTTAGCCCGTCTATAAACCTGTGGACCCTCTCCAGATCTGTGGTGAGTATCACAACCGCATGATGTGCTAGATCGACGAACATTGTCTCAAACTAGGTGACAGTCATAGTACCCTGCTGGAGGCGCTCAAATTGCCTCCGAAGTGCCTCCCACTGAGTAACAGGGAGAAACTTCTCCAGAAATAACTCTGCAAACTGGACCCATGATAAAGCCGGGGACTCTGCTGGTCGAGTCAAACAGTAATCTCTCCACCAAGTCTTGGTGGATCCTGAAAGCCTGAATGTGCAGAAGTCAACTCCATTGGATTCCACTATTCCCATCGTCTAGAGAATATCGTGGCAACTGAATAAGAAGTCTTGAGGATCTTCTGATGTGGCACCGCTAAAGGTAGTGGAAAATAGCTTGGAGCACCAATCAAGTCTCCGTAGAGAATCAGAAGTCATGGCCGCTCCATCCCCGGCCTGAGCTGTGGTACCTGACTGAGTGGCCACAACTGGCTGAACCATTGGTGCCTGAGGCTGAGGAGCTACTAGCTCCGGAGTACGAGCAATAGGAGTCTAGGCCCCTCCTCCAGCCTGAGAAGTGGCTGGTGCAACTAGTAATAACCCTGCTCTGGCAACGCTGTCCATAAAACCCGCTATCCCGACCAAAGCCTCCCGAAGATCCGGGGTAAATAAGGCCTCTCCTGGGACCTGAGCCTGGGCCCACTAGAGCTGCTGGGGCTGGAACCTCCTCACCAACCTCAACATGGGGCTCCACCAATGGAATAGCTGCTTGGGGCTGAGCTCCTCCCCTACCAAGGCCTCCAATACGGCCTCGGCCCCTGCCCCTCACGGGAGGTGCCTGGGGCTCAGGCTGTTGATCAGCGGATGAAGAAGCGCATGTCCTCACCATCTGCGAAAGGATATAGTAGAAATTCAATCAGTATTTGAGGAATAAATCGCACGACAAGAAGAAACAAATGAGAGACTCTTTCCTATTTCAATATACTCTAGAGGACAAGTACAGACGTCTCCGTACCTACCCCTCAAACTCTACTAAGCTAGAGCTCTGATACCAACTTGATACGACGCGGATTTTCCCTCCTCATCGGGATCGTGATGGCGCCTACTCGTGGTAGCTAGGCAAGCCAATTCATTCGACATCACCCTGTTCAAATCATCAGTTTCATACACATTCTTAATAACAAGAGAAATAATTAATCAATTTAATAAATGCAGAAGTCTTTCTAATTAGAGATGAATAGTAATAAGGTAAAACACTGATAAAATCCCCTACCCAAGACGTGGAGTCACCAACTCACGAACTACAAAAGAATACTACACATAATAGTCTGAAAGAAAATAATAAATATCTGTCTGTCTCGGAATAATGAGACCACAACAAATAACATAAGTAAATAGAAGAGACACCATGCCTGCGGATGCCTGCAAGCTACCTCGGTCTCGATATGCTCAAAACTCCCACGAGTACCCTACTGCTGCTGTTGCTCCTGCTCGAAAACTGGACCTGTATAAAAACGCACAGAAGTGCAGTATCAGCACAATCCGACCCCATGTCCTGGTAAGTGCCTGGTCTATCCCGGCGAAGTAGTGACAAGCCTAGGACCAGACACTCGCTTAAACCAGTGCAGTTATATATATATGTACAACCCATAAAATAACAGGAATATCAAGTAACAAAGTTAACAAAGAAGTATCATACTGGGGGAAACACAATCAGCAACATATAATGAATCAGTAAAGAGAATCAGAGAATAATAAAAAAAGCTATCATCGAAACAAGGAATTCAAATAGTTGCACGACATCACCCTTCGTGCTTTTATTCTCATCCTCACATCCGTGGCACGGCATGATCCTTCGTGCATGGTTGACATAACAACAACACGGAATGTTCCTTCGTGCATAATCAATATCACAAGGCACGACATGATCCTTCGTGCATAATCAATAACAAGGCACGACATTACCCTTCGTGCATAATTAGTAAAATAAGGTACGACATGATCCTTCATGCATAAGGAATAAAACAAGGCACGGCATGATCCTTCGTGCATAATCAGTAAAATAAGGCACGGAATTACCCTTCGTGCATAATTAATAAAACAAGGCACGACATTACCCTTCGTGCATAATTAATAAACAAGGCACGACATCACCCTTCGTGCATTATCACTCTTCTTCATCCAGATAACAATCACAGTTAAGGGCAAAAGAATGAAAAATAATTAACATGAATCATCCCGACAAGGGACACAATAATCATCACAGTAAAGTCCCGGTAAGAGAAGCAATAATCAACTTTACAATAAAGTCCCGGCAAGGGAAAACAATGATCAACTTCACAACAGAGTCCCGGCAATGGATAACAACGGTCAACTTCACAATAGAGTCCCGGCAAGGGAAACAATAATCAACTTCACCACCCGGCAAGGGTTCAAGATTATATCTTAAAAACATACCACAATATATGTCAACAAACGACTCACGGTCATGCTAGATGCCAGTGTATGTATGCTCGTCACCACAGCCCATACACCGCACTCGATCACATAGCAAATAGCACATTAATCCTATTCCCTCAAGCTAGGATAGATCAAACACTTACCTCTAAGCCTTGAAGTACAAATTATCCTTCAACTATAGCTTTACCTCGAATTTCAGCTTTCCACTTGCTTGAATCTAATCACAATTGATTCAATTACATTAATAAATACTATATAATTTGGTTTGGATGCTTAAAAACGGGTTTCTCAAAGTTTATCCCAAAATTTCCCAAAACGCCACTGGTCCCACATGGTCAGAACTTGGGGTTCGGACCAAAATCCAGTTACCCATTCCCTCACGAGTTCAAATATATGATTTGTTTCAAAATCGGACCTCAATTCGAGGTCAAATTCCCCAATTCATGAAAACCCTAGGTTCTACCCAAAAACAAGAATTTCTACCATGAAAACCTTTGATTTCTCTTGAAAAACATGTTTAATGATGTTAAGGATTGAAAGAATTAAATAAAAAGTGACTTACAAGTGTTTTGGAGTGATTTTGCTCTTGGAGAATCGTGTGTGGTGTCTTGGGTTTTAAAAGAATGAAGAAAAGTGGTGAAAATTCGTTTAAGTATGAGATTGCACATCTGCGGTTATGGGAATTGCGAACGTTTGTTCGCAATTGCGAACATAGTAGGTTTGGGGACTGTTGCTCTCGCATTTGCGAACTCTGGCCCAAGGTCTGCCAGTCTCGCATTTGCGAGACCTCCTTCGCATTTGCGAGCTTGGTTATTTTCCTGAGTTCCTCGCATTTGCGAGAATTTACTCACATTTGCGAGCCCTGCCTTGTTCTGCCATCTTCGCATTTGCGAAGATTGGTTCGCATTTGCGAACTAAGGCTGGATCTGATCCTTTTTCGCAATTGCGAGCATTTCTTCGCAATTGCGAAGATATCAGTTGGGGGAAAAATACCAGCTGTGTTATTTTTCAGAATTTGCTCCAAACGGCCTATCAAATCTTTACCCGAGCCCTCGGGTTCTAAGCCAAACATGCACACAACTTCAAAAACATATTACAAAATTGCTCGTGCGATCAAATCGCCAATATAACATCGTTTTCATCAAATCAAGCCTCAAGTTCATGATTATCTTTCTTTTAACTTCATAACTTTCAAATTTGGAACTCAAGGTTCAAAACACATCAAACGACATCCAAATGTCACCAAACTTTGCAGATAGCACTTATATAATATTTAAGACTTGTACCGGGCGTCGGATCTAAAATACGAGCCTGATACCATGGCCGTTTAATTCATTTTCATTTAATAATTTCAGCAAAAACAATTTAACAGAAAAATTCATATCTTGGGCTTTAGGCCTCAGAATTCGACTCCGGACACATGCCCGAGTCCCATATTTTCCTACGCGCCTTCCGGGACCGTCCGATATCGGGTCCGGGTCCATTGACCGAAGTCAACTATATCAATATTAATATCACTTTTCTTCAAATGTTTCATAGAATTCACATATTATATCACAAAATCTTTCCGGCTACGTGCCCGGATTATGCACGTAAATCGAGGCATAAAATGAGGTTTTCAAGGCGTCGGAAGCGCAGATCAAGTGAGGAAAATAGGTGATGACCCTTTGGGTCGTCACATATAGCCAGATTAGGTCACTTTCAATAATAGTCAGATTACTAATCACACTTGTCTATTACAGCTATAACCAATACCACAAAACACAATAGGATTAATCATAGTCTAACAGATGAATCTATTACAAATACAACCAACTTATGTCATTTTGCACACATAGACTCAATCCGAAATCACTTATCAATTAACCAAAACTCAGAGGGAAATTAGATAATTGTTGAATCCCTATTAACTAACTCATAATTTCAAACTTAGGCATAGTTAACAAATAAGACATAAAGAAGCTTATTTACACCAAATTCATATGCTGACTTATGGAAAACCCTAAGAAGCTCAACTTATCAGTTACGTGTAATGAACATGATAGATGAGATAGGCTAATGATATAAACCCTAAAAAAATTATCAAACAAGAATATGCAAAGGAGTATAGAAATCAGAAGATGAAACAATCAGAAGCATCCTAGAACAAAAGATATGTAAAAGATTAAAGTATAGGAAACTTAAAACAGAAATCATACGAAAGATTAACTACAGAAAATAAGGAAAATAACTACACAAAGAACATGCAAAAAGATCGAAACATAGAATACAAGAGTGAGAGTACTTAGCTTAGCAGGATATGCCTCATGTTCTTCTTTATTTCTTTCTTTCTTTTCTTTTTCTTTTATTTTTCTTTTTTCTTTTCTTTTCTTCCAGTCTTCAAGATTTCAGAGACTCGAAGTCTTATTTTTTCCAGATTTACTTAAACAAGTTTGTTTTTGTGTTTTTGAGGGTGGAAAGGTGTTCTGAGTGTTCATTGGGGTGTATTTGGGATGGGTATTGTTTGGGTGTTCGCCGGAGGTAGGGTTCATGCGAACTTCTTTTGAATATTCGAGGGTTTACAGTGTGATTCGAAAGAAACCAACTACATAGGGTGAAAGATCCCTTTGTAGTTTTTCTAGTGTGTTATTTTGGGAGATGGATTCAAAGGTTGAAGGTCACCGGCAAAGATTCCGGTGACTGGTCTTTAAAGAATGTTGAAGTTTTCTGGTTTTTCTAAGGTTTCACGGTGGTCTTGGGTGAGAAAGAAAGAAAAAAGGAAGTTTGGGGTCGAAGATGGCCGGAGACGGCCATGGATACAGGCCAGTCTCCATGAAGATAATGAAGGAGACGAAGAAGAAGAAAGAAGAAGGCGGCTAGGGTTTGGTGAATGGTCTCTGAATATGAGAGACAGAGTTTATATACTCCCCCAGGCTTGGGCGATCCTGGCCTTTGGATCATTTTTTATCAACGGCCAGGATTGGTTCTTATTAGATGCCGTCGTTTGGCTTTATTGAAGAATTGCCTGGCCTCCGTTAGATCATTTGATTTGGACAGCCAGGATTTAATCTTTTAAAATGTTGCCGTCTGATTTATTTAACGAGACTCAATATCATCCGTTTGATCAGTTATTTGGATGGCTAGGATTAATTCCTTCAAAATGCCGTCATTTCCTTTAATATTTGGACCGGACAGTGTAGTCCTTTGGGCTGTTACACTTTCGGCTTGAATTTTGGTCCAATTTATTTTATACCTTATGTATTTTCTTGTGTATTTAACTATTTCTTTGTATTTTTCTTCTATATTTTATTTTTCTCTTTTTGTATTCTTTTCAATTATTGCTTCTCTTTTATTTTCCTATTTTTTCTAATTTTTCTGGTATTTTTATGACATTTTTGCTATTTTTTCTTTAATTTTCCGTTATATTTGTATTTTTTTGTTAATTTTCTTTAATTTTTTTTATTTTTTGTGACATTTTCTAATTAACCTTTTTTTAAAAATTTTTAATTTCAAATTGTTTCAATCACAATCACACACTTTATTTCAATTAATCACATAATTGCATATCAAAAATCTTATTTATTTTTAACATTGGAATTTATTTGCTTAGGCAAAAATCACGTGCTCACAATCATGTATCACGGTAAGCCAGAAGTTTACTAATACAAAAGTAGCCACAGTAAATCAGAAGTTTACTAATGCAAAATTTTATATCATAGTAAACTAGAAGTTTACTAAGAGATATCACATGCCATGATAAACTTGAAGTTTTCATTTGCCATTTTAAACGAGCTATTTGAGAATGTAGATAAGCATATGCTGAAGAACTAGAAGATTCTTCAATGTGTTGCTTGTTCTCATAATAAATTGATTATACCAGCTAAAGTTGGGACTAAGACCCCTGATTCTGAAATATATAAAAGGTGAATATGGGCCCATTCGCCTATCATGTGAACTACTTACAGATGCATATATAAGATGATTACATATATGTTTATTGTCATCCTGCAGTTTGGCATTTGAAATTATTTTTCTCACTTAAGAGTATAATTTTCAGATTTTGAAATCAAGACAACTCATCTTGATAATGCTAGTTTATATACAAGCTAGTTTAGTAGTGAATATCTCCTATTAATGGCTAAACTATTGTTTTTGAGAACAAAGATTCATGTGTTGGTCTAATATTTTCTAAATAGCATATAGTAGCACTTGTGTGCATCATACCAACAATATGTGATAAGTCCTCCCCTCACAATTAGTTTAGGATCAGAAATTAAATATTTTACTATCTTTTGATGTGTGGTATATGATTAATTTCTCTACCACAATGCACAAAGATATATTTCCCAAAGAATATTGGGGATATATGTTAGTTTTTCTAACATTTGGGGAATGGAATAAACAAATGAAAAATATGCTATATGAATCGAATTATCATTAATATGATCCTCACTTAGAAGATAATTCAAGTCAAATGCCAGAAGTGTTTGTTGATCCAAAATTAAATAGCATATTTCAGATGCAAATGGCCCTATTAAAATTTAAAGTCCCTGAATGATAGAGTTTACTATACGCATGAAGCATGGTAGACCAATCGGTTCCAAAGGTAACAATCCTTGAATAATGATGAGGAGCTAATGATTAAAATGATCATAATGAGGAGGATGAGCTCTAGAAGAGCCCATGACATAACATTTCATGAAAGTCCAGAAGAAGTTGAGGCACCTAAAAATATAAAAAGTAATGAGATCTCAACACGTTATGTCGTTTAGGAACCGATACAAAATGATCGTCGACGATATATTTGATATAATATAGTGCACAATATTGTTAAATATTTTGAGAATCGGACCAGTAGTCCAGATGCCTGAAGATGTGATGCCATTTAAATGCGAGTCACAACCAATATGACTCATTTGATTAAATATCTATAAAGATCCCCGAAGGATTTAAAATGCATGAAGCATATAGTTCAAAATCTCGAGAAATGTACTCGATCAGATTATAAAGATCTTGTACGGTTTAAATCAATCTAGGCGCAAGTGATATAATCGCCTCAGTGAATATTTGCTGAAAGAGAGTTACATAAATAATATTATTTGTCCATGTATTTTTATAAAGAAAATAACATCAGAATTTGTTACACTTGCTGTTTACGTTGATGACATAAATCTTGTTGGAACTCCAAAAGAGTTCCAAAGGCAATTGAATATCTTAAGAAAGAATTTGAGATGAAAGATCTTGGAAAAATAAAATTTATCTTGGTCTGCAAATTAAATATTTAGCAGACGAGATCTTTATCCATCAATTTGCATATACAGAAAGGGTCTTTGAACGCTTTTACATGGACAAGCGCACCCATTAAGTACACCAATGGGTGTTCGATCACTTGAAGTGAATAAGGTTCCGTTCCGACCTCCAAAAGAGGATGAGGAACTCTTTGGTCCTGAAATACTTGATCTCAGTGCAATTGTTATGCACTTATGTATCTTGATAATGCTATCAAAAATGGTGCAGATCGTATTGGTTATGCAGATACAATGTTAGAATGCATAGACTCAAATATTTTAAATAAGGTTTTCATCAGGGGGAGTAAATATGCGATGCACTCTTTTTTCCTTATTAAGGTTTTTTCCTTATAAGGTTTTTAATGAGGCACCTAGCAATGCGTATTACTAAATATGTGCACTCTTTTTCCTTCACTAGAATTTTTTCCCACAGGGTTTTTCCTAGTAAGGTTTTAATGAGGAACACTATCTTTTAATGAACATCAAAGGGGGAGTATTATAAATATATTATATTATGGATATTCATACTCCGTTGTAAATAAGCTTCCTGAAGAAGCTTATCCATATGGGACTCCACCGTAAATATGTTTATCTGTTTAGTACTCTATTGGAAATAAGCCTCCCGAAGAAGCTTATCTCTTCGGTATCCGATTACGGATAAATATTACCCCGATAGAAGATTATCCATATCGGGTATAATAAGCTTATCCCTTCAGTGTCTGGTTATGGATAAACATTACCCCCAGTAGAAGATTATCCATACCAGGTATAATAACCTTATTATTTGAGTACTCTGTTATAGATAAACATTACTCTGAGTAGAAGATTATCCATATCTGGTATTATAGCAGCTTACACAGTAGCTCGTAATAATAGCTTACACAACAGCTTGCAGTAGCATCTTACACAGTAGCTTGCAGTAGTGTCACGACCCTAGTTCACCAATCGTGAACCTGTCATGATGGCGCCCAGTCTTCGCGACTAGGTAAGCCTAACACGATGCGGAATATACAATTTCTTGAACAAAAGGATAAGATAACAGCAGAATAATATAAATGAAATGTAATAAGTGTCGCTCGGCACGTACACTTCGCCAAAACACACTAAATAACATACTACCAAGACCCGGAAACCCACAGGCAACACAGACTAAAAGAAGAGTACAATTGTGGCTCTATACATCAAGAATGTCTAAACAACGAGAATAAGGGAAAATAACTGCTATCACCAAAGAGAATAGAAGGACACTCTCCGGATCCGCAGACGTAGCAGATCGTACGTCAAGTCTCCTGAAGTGCTGCTAGATCACCTGAAATGAGCCTGATCCAGTGTACCTGGATCTGCACAATAAAAGTGTGCAGAAGAGTAGTATGAGTACACCACGACGGTACTCAGTAAGTGCCAAGCCTAACCTCGATGGAGTAGTGACGAGGAAGGTCAGGGCCCTACCGAGAGACAATAACATAATCATAATAACAATAATAAGCAGGTTAAATAAGAATGAGTCTGAAATAACAACAAATAAGTAATTTCTGCAACCGTCTATGATTAGGCTAACAACAAGTAACCAACATAACATAAATTCAAATCAACAAGTGTAGGATCTACGGGAATTGAACCCGCAGTCCCTCTCTATATCCAACAACTCAGGATCTCCGGGAATTGAACCCGCAGTCCCTACATCGGTATCTCTGGGTCACCGGCAATCAAACCCGCAGCCCTATGATCTCCGGGAATTGAACCAGCAGTCCGTACCTCAATATCTCAGGATATCCGGGAATCGAACCCGTAGTCCGTATCTCAATATATCAATAAACTAAGGGTCTCCGGGATTCGAACCCACAGCCTTGGGTATCCGGGAATCGAACCCGCAGTCCACAAGCACTACAACTCTGGGTGTCTAGGAATCAAACCCGTAGCACTTGGATCTTCGGGAATTGAACCAACACTCCATCAACACAACAATAAAAAGGAAAGTAGAGACAAATATGACATACGAAACTACAATTACACCAAGCCACTATCAACAATTATCAAGAAGTTCAAGTAAGACAAATTAGGCACTTAGACAGATAAATCCTATCTAATCATGCTTTTCTAACGAATATCAGGTAAATGTTACAATTTAATCAGCTAAAGGACAGAAATATCACAATTTGAACAGTTCATGTAAGGTGCTTTCCAACAATCTGCGCATGTACACGCCCGTCACCTCGCGTACAAGGCATTTAAATTAACACATAATATCCTAGAGGAGAAGGTTCCCCCCCACGAGGTTAGACAAGCCACTTACCTCGATTCCGGTACGAAACCGCTAAGAGACAACTCGCTTGCCACGAGTATCGGCCTCCACAGGTGTAGAATCTGATCAAAATCAATAGAAACATATCAAAATAGGCCAATTGGGCATTACCCAATCAAAACAATTCGAATTACGCCAAAAACCACAAGTTGCCAAAACCTGACTTTCGATACGCTTCTCGAAATATTATGAAAATTACATTTTCGGGTTCCTTATCTCAACACGAGTCTATGCATATAAAATTTATCAAAATCGGACTCCGTTTGCCGATTCAAATCGATGATTTACCATAACTCAGGCTTAGGGCAAAATCCCCTCATTAATTCTCCCATTTACAGTGAAATAATTGAAGATTCTAAGATAAAATCACGTATTTGTGCCATAAAACTTACCTTCGACGATAACCCGGTGAAATCCCCGCCATTTCCCGTCACTTTGCTCTCTAAGAACTCAACAATGAGGGTTTTGAGTAAATGGGTCACGGGTGATATGTTCTGGTTTTTAATATTTCTGCCACGCTTGGATACCCTACGCGATCGCAGAGCACAAATTTCTGGGGCTTTATTTTCCTTCTACGCGATCACAGCCTTTGGTCCGTGATCGCAGTGAACAACTTAAAATCTCTACGCGATCGCAACATCGGCCCCCGCGATCGCACTACGTCCGGACTTGACCTTACGTGATCGCGTGAACCCAGACGCGATTGCATTGCATTCCAACCTCGGCCTACGTGATCGCAGACATCACCTGGCCATCGCGATACACCCATACACTGCCTTACGTAATTGCATGCAAATCTTCGCAATCGCGAAGAACAAACTGCATGCAATTTTATTGCAGCAGAAACAGTTGTGCATTTGGCACGAAATGGTATGTTTGGACCCCCGGATTCACCTTTGTCTGTTTGGATCCCCAGATTCACCTCGAGGCCCCCGGGACCTCAACAAAAGGCACCAGCCTACTCCAAAACACGATACAAACTTGTTCCATTCATAAAAAAAACACCCTTAAACACGAAAATCACCCAATCAAATCGAATTCAAGCCTAAGTTTCATCCAAACCTTCTAAAATCTACATGCTATCAAAAACCCGACCAAATGATGTCCGAATGACCTGAAAATTTGCGGACATATCCAAAATCACCTAACGAAGCTACTGCAACTGTCGAAAATCCATTCTGATGCACGGATCAATATATCAGCTATCGATCGAATTTCTAAAAATTTCATACTTCGGCATTTCAAGCCTAATTGAGCTACATACCTCCAAAATACATTCCGAACGCGCTCCCAACCCCAAAATAACCTAACGGGGCTAATGGAACCATCAGATTTCCATTCCGAGGTCGTCTTAATGTTGTTCCAAATACGGGCCATTTTTCCACTATAAGGCTCTCATTTAGGGACTAAGTGTCCCAAAACAATCCAATTTCTAGAACCGAACCTCCCAGTAAACTACATTAGCAGAAATGGACATAGGGGAACAGTTAAATTGGGGATCGGGGCGTAAATTTCAAGAACGACCGGCCGGGTCGTTACATCTTCCCACACTTAAAAGATTTGTTCGCCCTCGAACGAGCATAGAAAACATACCTGGAGTGGTGAAGAGATGAGGGTACTGGTTGCGCATATCCTGCTTGGTCTCCCAAGTCGCCTCCTCGGCCGGCTGACCCCGCCACTAGACCTCTACTGAAGCGATGTTCTTTGAACTTAGCTTCCTGATTTTCCTGTCCAGAATGGCCACTAGCTCCTCAACATAAGACAGATCCTCGTCTAGCTGAACATAAGTGAAAGCCAACACGTGCGACGGGTCACACATGGTATCTACAGAGCATAGAAACATGAAATACGGGATGGACTCCAGCTAGGTTGGGAGGTAAGGCCAACTCATAAGCAACCTCCCCAACACGCCTCAAAATCTCAAAAATGCCAATGAATCTAATACTCAGCTTCCCCTTCATTCCAAAACTCATAACGCCCTTCATGGGCGAGACCCGAAGCAGAACCCGCTTGCCAACCATAAAAGCCACATCGTGGACCTTCTTGTCCGCATAACTCTTCTGTCTAGACTGGGCTGCACGAAGTCTATCCCGAATCACCTTGACCTTGTCCATTGCATCCTAGACCATCTCAGTACCTATCAGCCTGGCCTCACCCAGCACGAACCAACCCACGGGAGACCTGCACCTCCTACCATATAGGGACTCATACGGTGCCATCTGAATACTGGAATGATAGCCGTTGTTATAAGCAAACTCCGCTAGTGGCAAGAAATGATCCCATGAACCTCCAAACTCAATCACACACGCACAAAGCATATCCTCCAAAATCTTAATAGTGCGCTCGGACTGGCCATCGATCTGGGGGTTAAACGCTGTGCTCAGCTCCACCCGAGTGCCTAACTCCTGCTACACAGCTCTCTAGAACCGTGAGGTGAACTGAGTACCTCTATCTAAAATGATGAAAACTGGAATACCATGCAGCCGAACTATCTCCCTGATGTAGATTCTGCCAGTCGCTCCGATGAGTAAGTAGTGCTCACCGGTATGAAATGGGCGGACTTGGTCAGCCGATCAACAATGACCCAAATGGAATCAAACTTCCTCACAGTCTGTGGACGCCTAGATACAAAGTCCATGGCGATGCACTCCCATTTCCACTCTGGAATCTCAATCTGCTGTAGTAACCCACCCTGACGCTGATGCTCATACTTCACCTGCTGGCAGTTAAGACACCTAGAAACTAAATCAACTAAATCCCTCTTCATCCGCCTCCACGAGTAGTGCTGTCTCAAGTCCTGATACATCTTCAAGGCACCTGGATGGATGGAATACCGCGAGCTATGGGCCTCTGCTAGAATCAGCTCTCGAAGATCATCTACATTGGGCACACAAATACGCCCCTGCATCTTCATAACTCCATCATCCCCAATGGTAACAAGTCGAGCATTACCACGCCGAACTCTATCCTGGAGGACAAGCAAATTAGGGTCGTCGAACTAACGCTCCCTGATGCGATCAAATAGAGAAGACCGAGAAACCACACCGGCCAAAACCCGGCTGGGCTCCGAAAGATCCAGTCTAACAAACTACCTGGCTAAAGCCTGAACATCCATCGCCATAGGCCTCTCCGAAGCTGGTAAATTTGCCAAACTCCCCAAACTCTCCGCCCGGCAACTCAAGGCATCGGCAACTACACTGGCCTTGCCCGGATGATAGAGAATAGTAATATCATAGTCCTTCAACAGCTCCAACAATCTCCTCTGACGCATGTTTAGGCCCTTCTGCTTAAGTAAGTGCTGCAAGCTCCGGTGATTAGTGTAGATCTCACAAGGAACCCCATACAAGTAATGACGCCAAATCTTCAAGGCGTGAACAATGGCAGCTAGCTCCAGATCGTGAACATCGTAGTTTTTTTCATGTACCTTCAGCTGTCTCGATGCGTAGGCAATCACCCTACCGTCCTGCATCAATACCGCACCGAGTCCAACTCGTGAGGCATCACAATATACTGGATAGAACCCCGAACTTGTAGGCAACATCAATATAGAGGCCAAAGTCAAGGCTGTCTTGAGCTTCTGAAAGCTCGCCTTACACTCTTCTTTCCACTGGAAAGGGGCACCCTTTTGGGTCAATCTGGTCATAGGTGCTGCGATCGAAGAGAACCCCTCTACGAAGCCACGGTAATAACCCGCCTAGCCAAGGAAACTGCGAATCTCAGTAGCTGAGGAGGGTCTGGGCCAACTTTGCACGGCCCCCACCTTCCTCGGATCCACTCGAATACCATCGTTTGACACCACATGGCCTAGAAATGCCACTGAACTCAGCCAAAATTCACATTTAGAGAACTTTGCATATAATTGCTTCTCCCTCAGAGTCTGAAGCACTATCCTCAGATCATGCTCATGCTCTTACCGACTTCGGGAATATACCAAAATGTCATCAATGAAAACAATCACGAACGAGTCCAGGTATGGCTTAAACACACTGTGCATCAAATGCATAAAAGCTGCTGGGGCATTAGACAGCCGGAAAGACATCACGAGGAACTCGTAGTGACTATACCAAGTCCTGAAGGCAGTCTTCGGGATATCTGGCTCCCGAATCTTCAGCTGATGAAAACCAGAGCGCAAATAAATTTTGGAGAACACCTGTGCGCCATGTAGCTAGTCAAATAAATCATTAATAAGTGGCAAAGGATACAGGTTCTTCACTATAACTTTGTTTAACTGACGATAGTCAATACACATATGCATAAAACCATCATTTTTCTTCAAAAACAACATAAGAGCACCCCATGGTGAAATAGTGGGTCGAATGAAACCCTTACCCTATAACTCATGTAACTGATCCTTCATCTCCTTCAACTAAGGAGGAGCCATACGGTACAGAGGAATAGAAATGGGATGTGTGCCCGGCAATAAATCAATACCAAAATCAATATCTCTGTCGGGCGGCATGCCAGGGAGATCGGTTGGGAAAACATCAGAGAAATCCCGTACCACTGGAACAGAATCAATAGAAGGAGTGTCAATACTGACATCCCCCACATAAGCTAGATAAGAAGCACACCCCTTCTCAACCATACGCTGAGCTTTGAGAAAGGAAATAACACGGCTGGGGGTGTGATCTAGAGTACCACTCCACTCAATACGTGGAATGCCCGGGATAGCCAGCGTCACGGTCTTGGCGTGACAATCAAGAATAACATAATGGGGCGACAACCAGTCCATGCCTAGAATTATATCAAAATCGACCTTCCCGAGCAACAATAGATGCGCCTGGTCTCAAAACCACAATTAGTAACCAAACACGTCCGATACACACGGTCCACAACCAAAGAATCTCCCACCGGAGTAGAAACATAAATGGGGGCACTCAAAGAATCCCGAGGCACACCAGATGTGAAGCAAAATAAGAGGACACATATGAAAAAGTGGAACCAGAATCGTATAGAACCGATGCCTCTCTGTGACTAACCAAAATAATACCTGTGATCATAAAATCAGAGGCAACAGCTGCAGCGCGATCAGGAATAGCAAAAAATCTGGCCTGACCCCTCTCTCGAGGGCGGCCTCTAGCACCCTAATCCCCGCCCGTGGCTGGTTGGGCAGGTGGAGTGGCAGTTGGGGCTGGAATGATGGCCTGCTGGCCTTGTGAACCACGCTGAAGCTGCGAAGTCTGTGGAGGTGCTCCGCTCCTATGCCTGGGGCACTCCCTAACCAGATGGCGAGTATCCCCGCACTCAAAACAAGCTCTGGGATGACGCGGTGGCTGTGACTGACCGGTCTCGCCCCCGCTAGTCTGGCCCCTGGAGGTACCCCGTGCAGGAGGCGCACTGGAAATTGGGGGAGCATAATAAAGCTCCTGAGGTGCTGGAAGAGCTGGAGTACTAACGGCTGCTGGCAATGCAGAATGAACTGGACGACCGAAATAACCCCTGCCAAAACGACTGGCTGTTGAAGTGCGGGCACCAGAGAAATGGCCCGACTCACAAGACCTCTTGGTCTCCCTCTCTCCCCGCTCTCTAGGGAGCATACTCTCGATCCTCCTGGCAATGCTCACCGTCTGCTGATACGGTATATCTGTCTCCAATTCTCTAGCCATGCTGGACCAGATCGGCGGAATAAGGCCTTCAATAAACCTCTGCACTCTCTCCCGAACCGTGGCTACCAAGGTCGGTGCATGCCTGGCTAGACGGGTGGAACTAATAGCATACTCTGATAGTGTCATGGACCCCTGATGCAATTGCTCAAACTCCGATCGCCAAGTATCCCTAATGCTCTGGGGAACAAACTCCCTAAAAAACATATCAGAAAACTGCGTCCAGGTCAATGAAGCAGACTCATCTAGACTATCCAACTCACACGTGCGCCACCAATCATAAGCGGCCCCACGAAGCAGAAAAACAGTAAAGGAAACCTTGCTGGTCTCCACTATCCCCATAGTACGAAGGATACGATGACACTCCTCCAGAAAACCCCATGCATCAGCCAAGACACTAAACTTTGGGGGATCATATTTCTTGAACCTCTCTAATCTACGTTGCTCGTCCTCGGAGGCGGCTGGCCCACCTCCGGGCTGTACTAGGGCGGTGGGAGGCATAGTAATAATCTCTGGAACCTACCCCACGGGCACTCGCTACTCAGGTGTAACAGATGTGGGAGTCTGGGCCCCTCCCCTGGCCTGAGATGTAGCTGCAGTGAGAGGAAGTAACCCTGCCTGAGCTAAACTAGTATACATGCTCATGAACTGGGCTAGGGTCTCCTGGAGTGCTGGAGTAGTAGGAGCTGTAGTCGGTGTACCAGTGGCTGCGCTCCAACCTGATCCGCCGGTGGTACCTCAGCGGCAGCACGCGCGGGTGTTGTGGCTGCACCTCGGGCGCGTACTACACTTCTTCAAAACACACTAAAAAGCATACTACCAAGGGGCGCGTGTGCCGGATCCTCATGAGTAGCACGTGTCCTCACTATCTGTGAGAGAATAGAAAGCATAAGTTTAGATTTAGTGCCAAAATATCGCACAACAAGGAATCCAAAAGAAATGAAGAGTTTCCTAAACAGTTACATAGCCTCTCGTAGATAAATACAAACGTCTCTATATCGATCAACGAGACTCTAAGTAATCGGTCTTTGTCCCGTGATTCCTATGAACCTAGAGCTCAGATACCAACTTATCACGACCCTAGTTCACCAATCATGAACCTATCATGATGGCACACAGTCTTCGCAACTAGGTAAGCCTAACACGATGCGGAATATACAATTTCATGAACAAAAGGATAAGATAACAATGGAATAATATAAATAAAATATAATAAGTGCCGCTCGGCACATACACTTTGCCAAAACACACTAAATAACATACTACCAAGACCCGAAAACCCACGGGCAACACAGACTAAAAGAAGAGTACAATTGTGGCTCTATACATCAAGAATGTCTAGACAACGAGAATAAGAGAAAATAACTTCTATCACTAAAGAGAATAGAAGGAGACTCTCTGGATCCACGGACGTAGCAGATCATACCTCAAGTCTCCTGAAGTACTGCTAGATCACCTGAAATGAGCCTGATCCGATGTACCTGGATCTGCGCAACAAAAGTGTGTAGAAGAGTAGTATGAGTACACCCCGACAGTACTCAGTAAGTGCGAAGCCTAACCTTGATAGAGTAGTGACGAGGAAGGTCAGGGCCCTACCGAGAGACAATAACATAATGATAATAACAATAATAAGCAGTTTAAATAAGAATGAGTTTGAAATAACAACAAATAAGTAATTTCTGCAACCGTCTACGATTAGGCTAACAACAAGTAACTAACACAACATAAATTCAAAACAACAAGTCCAGGATCTACGGGAATTGAACCCGCAGTCCCTATATCAGTATCTCTGGGTCTCCGAGAATCGAACCTGCATCCCTAGGATCTCCGGGAGTTAAACCCACAGTCTGTACCTCAATATATTAGGATCTCTGGGAATCGAACCCGCAGTCCGTATCTCAATATATCAATAAACTCCGGGTCTCCGTGAATCAAACCTGCACCCCTTGGATCTCGGGTAATCGAGCCCACAATCCAAAAACACTACAACTCCGGATCTCCGAGAATCGAGCCCGCAGCCCTTGGATCTCCGGGAATTGAACCCGCAGTCCATCAACACAACAATAAAAAGGAAAGCACAGAGAAATATGACATACAGAACTACAATTACACCAAGCCAGTATCAACAAATATCAAGAAGTTTCAGCAAGACAAATTAGGCAATTAGACAGATAAATCCTATCTAACCATGCTTTTCTAACGAATATCGGGTAAATGTTACAATTTAATCAGCTAAAGGACAGAAATATCACGATTTGAACAGTTAAAGTAAGGTGGTTTCCAACAATCTGCGCATGTACACGCCCGTCACCTCGCGTACAAGGCATTTAAATTAACACATAATATCCTAGAGGAGAAGGTTCCCCCACACGTGGTTAGACAAGCCACTTACCTAGATTCCGATACGAAACCGCTAAGAGACAACTCTCTTGCCACAAATATCGGCCTCCACAGGTGTAGAATCTAATCAAAATCAATAGAAATACATCAAAATAGGATAATTGGGCATACCCAATCGAAACAATTCGAATTACGCCAAAAACCACAAGTTACCAAAACCTAACTTTCAGTACGCTTCTCGAAAAATTACGAAAGTTACATTTTCGGGTTCCTTATCTCAACATGAGTCTATGCATATAAAATTTACCAAAATGGGACTTCGTTTGCCAATTCAAACCGACGATTTACCATAACCCAAACCCTCATTAATTCTCCCATTTTTAGTGAAATAATTGAAGATTCCAAGATAAAATCACGTATTTGTGCCATAAAACTTACCTCCAACGATTACCCGGTGAAATCCCTGCAATTTTCCATCACTTTGCTCTCTAAGAACTCAACAATGGGGGTTTTGAGTAAATGGGTCGCGGGTGATATGTTCTAGTTTTTAATATTTCTGCCAGGCCTGGATACCCTATGCGATCGTAGCCATTGGCACGCGATCGTAGAGCACAAATTTCTGGGGCCTGATTTTCCTTCTACGTGATCGCAGCCTTTGGCCCGCAATCGCAGTGAACAACATAAAATCTCTACGTGATCGCAACATCGGCCTTCGCGATCGCACTCCGTCCGGACTTGACCTTATGCGATCGTGTGAACCCAGACGCGATCGTACTGCATTCCGACCTCAACCTACGCGATCGCAGACATCACCTCGCTATTGCGATACACCCAAACACTGCCTTATGCGATCGCATGCAAATCTTTACGATCGCGAAGAACAAACTGTCTGCAATTTTATTGCAGCAGAAACAGTTGTGCATTTGGCACGAAATTGTCCGTTTGGACGCCCAGATTCACCCCTAGGCCCCCGGGACCCCAACGAAAGCCACCAGCCTACTCCAAAACATGATACGAACTTGTTCCAATCATAAAAACACACCCTTAAACACAAAAATATCCCAATCAAATCAAATTCAAGCCTAAGTTTCATCCAAAACTTCCGAAAACTACATGCTATCAAAACACCAACTAAACGATGTCCGGCTGACCTGAAAATTTGCGGACATATCCAAAATTACCTAACGAAGCTGCTACAACTGTCAGATTTCCATTCCGACGTCCGGATCCAAATCTCATATCGATCAGATTTCTAAAAATTTCAAACTTCGGCATTTCAAGCCTAATTGAGCTACAGACCTCCATAATACATTCCGAACGCGCTCCCGACCCCGAAATCACCCAACGAAGCTAATAGAACCATCAGAGTTTCGTTCCGAGGTCGTCTTAACATTAATACGGGCCATTTTTCAATGATAAGGCTCTCATTTAGGGACTAAGTGTCCCAAAGCACTCCAATTTCTAGAACCGAACCTCCGGCAAACTACATTAGCAGAAATGGACTTAGGGGAACGGTTAAATTGGGGATCGGGGCGTAAATTTCAAGAACGACCGGCCGGGTCGTTACAAGTAGTAGGTTAAACAATAGCTTCCTTCTTTCTATAAATAGAAGGATTTTCGTTCATTATGTACATCAGTTTGGAATTCGAATAATATATCTGTTTCTCTCTATACTTATCTTTACTTTATAGTCTTTATTTTATAACATGTCAGCTTTAATAATACATTTATGCTTCTATAGTATGAACATGTCATGTGGACCTTCTATAGAAAATTTATCGACTTTCCTTTATCTTTACTTGTCAACAAATATAAAAATATTTTCACCTTCACTTGCCATTTTTCCAAAAATAAGAGATGACAATTGTTTTATATTTTATACCAATAATATTACTTACTCATTTTAAATCATTAAAATATACATTATTATAAGTATAATAATAAATTATATACTTCATTTATTATTTTTTAAGATTTATGCAAAATCCCTAGTTGATAAATGAAAGTGAATGGAGTGAGTAACTTTTATGCTCGTGGACCTCTTTGGAAAGTGGTAGAAATTAAGAGTACACCACACACACTGCAGTAACTTTTATGCTCGTGGACCTCGTTAGAGATGTTGAGGCTGAGACACACAGTCTTGATTCGGTCCCCGTTGTGAGGGATTTTCCGGATGTATTTCCAGCAGACCTGCCGGGCATGCCGCCTGACAAGGATATTGATTTTGGTATTGACTTGGTGCCGGGCTGTAAGGCCCCGTAAAATTTTTGTGCATAAAACCTAGTAGCTATGGTATTGAAGTTTCAAAAATGTAGAGAATTAATTTTTCCGAATTCTTGCCGCAGACCTTAACAGAAGACTCCCAAAAATCATGTTGAAAATGCGGTCGATATGCGATCGCATAATGAATCCGCGGTGCACTTTGCGACCGCAGATCAAGAATGCGGACCGCATATTGGTCGCATTCTGTAACAGAACTTGAGTAATTTTTGAGGCCATTCTGCGGTCACTATGCGGACCGCATGTTGATTCTGCGGTCGCAAAGTGCACCGCAGATTCGCCCCGGCCCAGATTTTGTAACATTTTGACCCGACCTCCTTTTTAATATAACACCTTTCCCCTTCATTTTTATCATATCATCTTACCAAAACTAGAGAGAGAAGAGAGGGGTTATAGAGAGAGAAGTCTTTCATCCTCAAGGATTGTTCCAAACATCTAGTCCAAAGGATTCTAGGGCAAGGATTCAACTTCCCCAATCTTTTCAAGGTAAAAACCCTAGCTATTTTCTCAATTTTTCAGTTTTAAATTGGGTAAAGAGAGGTTTGCATATAATAGCTTTTGAAAATAGAATTTTACACTCATGCATGATTATTGAACTTGATTTTTAGTAAAAAGAAGTGAGTAGAAGTAAGAGTCTTCAAGAACCGCGTTGGCAAGAGTAAGATAGCTTGGGTAAGCATAAAGTAGAAAGTTAACGGAAGAAAACTCATCACCAGGTATGTATGGCTAATTTTGATTCTTGTAAAATCGCCCAAATGTGTGCGAATTGTTTTGGCATGTGTTAAATTGAGAAATTGTACGTAATTCTTTGATTTCCTTGTTGAGCATTCGATTGATGTTGAACTACGTGTGGTGTGGTATGAAATATGAATTGAAAGATAAAAAGGTAATCGAGATTGGTAAAGAATTGGGAACAACCATTGTGATGGCATATTTGGCTTATTGTGGAAGGAATTTGAAACACTTGAATTGTGGTAAATTGTTAAATATGATTATGTGGGCATTCTTGATTTTGGGACACATGTAACTTGGTTTTGATATTGGCTTGAGAAGTAAGTGAGAACATGAACCAATGTGTAAGATGCTTATTTGAACTTGTTGTAATTGTGTGTAGCACCTTATCTGTTGTTTGTGCTTGTTGTGTTTGAAAACTGTACGGTGGGATCGGGTTGCGCGCCGCAACATGAAGAAATAAGGTGTGGGTTGGGGTGATAAGGGTGGTCGAGGTAATAAGGGTGGTCAGAGGTAATAATGGTGGAAAGCGATCGAAATCGCTATTGAAAATTGATACAAAATCTTTAATATGAAATTGTGAAAGGAGACAGCAGGAGAGTTTGCAACCTGGGAGGCACTGATTGCCCCTATGTTTGACTACTTGCAATATATGTGGTTGATTGGTTGTTGTTCTACTTGGTGACCTAAAACATGCTTGTGTTGAGGTTTATCTGAAATGAGTAAAAGGTTGGAAACATGGTTAGTTAGCTTAATTGATTTCTTGATGTAATCTGTTGGGGGTCGTCACAGATTCTAATTTAACGGCTTGAGTTTACTTGGGACAAAGTTTGTCCATAGATACTAGTACAATTCAATTGTGTTGACGTCCCTTTTGTCGGGGATGCTACATTCATGTTATGATTGTAGGTGGATCGGTAGCAGGCACTTCAGCTCATCGGCAGTAGTATCCTTCATCTTCCACTTCCCGTTTTGGTGAGCCCCTTTCTTCCTCGGGGCCCTGTGTGGTTCACTCCACTTTCGTTTAGATTTCATTTTGGTTGTAAGGTATCGCCGGAGCCTTGTTACCGGCAAGTATTGTATTCCCCTTTTTGTATCCTAGAGGCTCCACAGACATGTAAACTGTGGGATTTCAGTCTTATGTATATACATGATGTATGTCGGGCATTGTAAAAATGCAAACTTGTTAATGAATCACTCGTATGGTTTGTTTGCTTTTTGTAAAATCATTCATGGTTAGTCAGATATTTGGTTAATGAGAAACAATCAACACAGGGGTAACGCGTGGGAATGAAAGGCACTCAGGTCCGCTTGACTGGGGCAACCCGGTCAAGCGCCGGTCATGTCCCTCGATTTTGGGGCGTGACACGGGCACTCAGCCCATTTCTATTCCTCCCTAACGCATGGCACCAACTGAATTAAAAGAATTGAAAGAACAGCTTCAGGAACTCTTAGATAATGGGTTCACATGCCCGAGTGTGTCACCCTAGGGTGCACCGGTATTATTCATGAAGAATAAAGATGGCACAATGAGAATGTGCATTGATTACAGACTACCGCAGCCTTCAACATTTTTTCAAGAAGAAAGATCTCAATTTGAGGCAGCGGAGGTGGCTCGAATTACTTAAAGACTATGATATTACCATTTTGTACCATCCTGGGAAGGCCAATGTAGTGGCCGATGCATTGAGCCGGAATGCTATTAGTATGGGTAGCTTGGCGTACATTCCAGTTGGGGAGAGACCCCTTGCAATTGATGTTCAGGCGTTAGCTAATCAGATGGTAAGGCTGGATATTTCTGAGCCCAGTCGGGTTATGGATTGCGTGGTAGCTCGGTCTTCTCTATATGATCGTATTCGAGAGCACCAGTATGATGATCCACACTTGCTTGTCCTTAAGGACAAAGTGCAGCATGATGATGCCAGAGATGTCACTATTGATAGTTATGGTGTGTTGCGGATGCATGGCAGGATATGCATGCCCAATGTTGATGGCCTTCGTGAGTTGATATTAGAGGAGTCCCACAGCTCGCGGTATTCTATTCATCCAGGTGCCGCAAATATGTATCAGGATTTGAGGCAGCATTACTGGTGGAGAAAGATGAAGAAAAATATTGTGAATCATGTGGCACGGTGCCTAAACTGTCAGCAGGTCAAGTATGAGCATCATAGGCCTGGAGGTATGTTCCAACATATTGATATTCTCGAGTGGAAGTGGGAAAGGATCACTATGGACTTTGTTAGTGGACTCCCTCGGACAACGAGGAAGTTTGATTTAGTTTGGGTGGTTATGGATAGGCTGACCAAGTCAGCTCACTTCATTCCAGTGTGTACTACATACTCCTCGGAGCGGTTGGCAGAGATATTCATCCGCGAGATCGTGAGATTGCATGGAATTCCTATTTCTATCATATCAGACAGAGGTACCCAATTCACTTCTCCGTTCTGGAGGACATTTCAGCGAGAGTTGGGTTCACAGGTAGAGCTGAGCACATCATTTCATCCACAGACGGATGGGCAGTCCCAGCGTACTATTTAGATACTGGAGGACATGTTGCGTGCTTGTGTCATTGATTTCAGTGGATCATGGGCTGATTACTTACCTCTTGCAGAGTTTGCTTATAATAATAGCTATCAGTCCAACATTCAGATTGCACCGTGTGAAGCTGTATATGGGAGGCGGTGTAGGTCTCCAGTCGGTTGGTTTGAGCCTGGCGAGGCTAGGTTGTTGGGGACAGAGTTAGTTTAGGATTCCTTAGACAAGGTGAAGGTGATTCGGGAGAGAATTCACACAGCTCAGTCGCGGCAGA